>OX463868.1:4439743-4647418 GCA_949825065.1 Odontocerum albicorne
AATCTTTCCGCTGCTCGCCGAGATTGTTTCATCCCTCCCTTCACCCCCAGTCCTCAACCCGAATATTAACCGTTAGAAGCGTGTATCTCGGTACTAGTTCGAATGGAATTCAGTTTTGTTTGTACTCCCCTGATGATGAGGTGAAAGCCTTGAAATCGGTATGATTATACCGTTAACAAATCCTCTAATTTATTCTGAAATAGCTTATCATTGTCACCGTGAAAACGACACATTTCATATCGATGATGCTGCCAAATTCTTACATATCAGTAGTAACGGAAATAAATTGGACATATTAGAGGCCCTAGAAATTTCTAAGTCAGTGGATCGAGGTGAACATCTGGCAAACACATATATCCCAAGAATCTTTCCGCTGCTGGCCGAGATTGTCTCATCCCTCCCTTCACCCCCCAGTCCTCAACCCGAATGTTAACCGTTAGAAGCGTGTATCTCGGTACTAGTTCGAATGGAATTCAGTTTTGTTTGTACTCCCCTGATGATGAGGTGAAAGCCTTGAAATCGGTATGATTATACCGTTAACAAATCCTCTAATTTATTCTGAAATAGCTTATCATTGTCACCGTGAAAACGACACATTTCATATCGATGATACTGCCAAATTCTTACATATCAGTAGTGACGGAAATAAATTGGACAGATTAGAGACTCTAGAAATTTCTAAGTCAGTGGATCGAGGTGAACATCTGGCAAACACATATATACCAAGAATCTTTCCGCTGCTCGCCGAGATTGTCTCATCCCTCCCTTCACCCCCAGTCCTCAACCCGAATGTTAACCGTTAGAAGCGTGTATCTCGGTACCAGTTCGAATATAATTCAGTCTTGTTTGTACTCCCCTGATGATGAGGTGAAAGCCTTGAAATCGGTAGGGTTATACCGTTACAAAAAAGTGGAATAAATAATGTTTGATAAAACAAATTACAATTATTTTGTAATTTATGGTGTCGTTGCCGGAGGAGTCCCTTTGGGCAATTCATTCTTCGTCATTATGTGATGTAACGCTCAAAAAAAATATTTGGATCTTCTATACTTGAGAAGATGTAGGATGGTTCCTGTGACATTTGAAATGTCATGTTTCAAAGGGATGGGGTAAAATCGTTTTTTTTTACAAATCGAAGAGTTTTTTTATTAATCGAAAAATTGTTTTTCTCTAAACTGACGTTTTAATTCCTAATTTTCATTATACTGACTTTCTATTGTATTGAATGATTTGTATCTATCTTTAAACAGGCCAAGATCCACTATGAATTAATACTAATTACGAACGTTCAATTTAAGGTATAAAAAAATTGAAGACCTCGACCCAGAAACCTAAGTCAAGTGCAGAATTGAATCATCTCGTGCGGCTTTTAATAAAATGAGAAGCGTATTCTGCGATGATAATCTAAACTTGAAACTTCGACAACGGTTAGTCAAATGCTACGTTTGGTCAGTGTTATAATTGCATGGAGTGGAATCATGGACCCTCAAAGTTGGTAGTGTGAACCGACTGAAAGCATTTGAAATGTGAATGCACCGGAGAATGCTACGGATATCCTGAACGGATATGGTCAGCAACACGAGGGTTCTTCAAAGAATCAAGATTGATAGAGAGTTGCTGACTAATATTAAAATCCGAAAGGTGTCCTACTTGGGTCATGTTCTTAAAGGAGTTAAGTATAAATTTCTGCACCTGATCATCCAAGGCAAAATAGAAGGCCGAAGAGGTGTTGGCAGGAGGCAAATCTCCTGGCTCCGCAATATACGTGATTGGAATGGCATAAGGGGCGTTGGAGATATTTTTCGGGCTGTCGGGGACAAAGATGTCTCTCAGGTGATATTCAACGTTGGGAGGACCTGACATGACACTGGGAAGAAGATCAATAAAAAAAAATCGAAAATCCAATTATCAATGCAGACAAACGTAGTGACTTTTGACAAACGTCGCCAAATATTATTTGATTTGAACAAACTGACATAAGTCCTTGTAGTAGTTTGCTTTACTTAAATATGTATGTCATATATGAAGGCGCATTATTATTGCTGAATAAATATTTCAAATTTGGTGAGCTCCATTTATTTTACTTGAGAAAATGTAGGATGGTCCCTGTGGCATTTGAAATGTCATGTTTGAAAGGGATGGGGTAAATTCGTTTTCTTTACAACTCGAACGTGTTTTTTTTTTATAAATATAAAAATTGTTTTTCTCTAAACTGACGTTTTAATTCTTAATTTTCATTATACTGACTTTCTAATATATTGTATATTTGTATATACCTTTAAATAGGCCAAGATCCACTATGAATTAAAACTAATTACGAACATTTCATTTTAGGTATAAAAAAATCGAAAATCCAATTATCGTATACCCCATCCCTAGCCAATGCGGACTAACGTAGTGACTTTTGACGAACGTCGCCAAATATTATTTGATTTGAACAAACTGCCACATTTTTGCTAATTTGTAACAAGATGTATTAATTTGTCATTATTGTTAGTTTTATGTAATGTATTTACCTAAATAACTCGCTATTTGTTAGAAATCGAGGCTTATATTAAAGTTGATAAAACAATTAAAATTACTGAACGTCGTTACAAGGTTGTATTGGGTCAAATTTGTGAAACGTCACAGGGACAATGCTACATTTTCTTTAGTATAGACACACAAATCTAATGTAAATACCAAACAACTTGGATAATATGACACATCCTTGCTTTACCCCTTTTTTTAAACCGTGCACTCTAAAACATGCTGTACTTTTATAATTTTTACACGTCAATACGAAATGTTGATTATAAAATTCCTCGCCTGGGGTGTATCAACAGCTGTCATATTTTTTAGAATATCGTAAGAAGCACATTTGCATTCCGTAATGTACGAAACACATTTGCATTATGTAATGTATGTTATTTGCCTAAATAACTTGTTATTTATTAGAATCGAGACTTATATTAAAGTTGATAAGATAATTAAAATTACTGAACGTCGTTACAAGGTTGTATTGGGGCAAATTTGTGAACTGTCACAGGATCATATAATTTCTCAAGTATAGGGTAGATCGCACTGAATGATTTGTTTTGCCCCCTATAACACAGTAGGTTGGGGTGGGATTGAACTAAACTGAAATGGAACATATGAAGGCTGCAGGGGATCAAGTATAGGGTGTTTGTTTAAATGTGATAGGATTTGTTTTTGAAATAAAACACATATAAATAATTTAACGTGTTCCTCGCGGGAAGCACAAACGCCTGTGATCTGGTCTGTAGCATTCCTTTGTGTATTTTACGTAATGTTTAGTTTATCTCCTTTATTTAATGAGTCTCCTTAAGAGTTATGACTATTATTTATTATCAGAAAATTACTTGAATGTCATGTTTACTTGGTGGTGTAATCAAATATCAGTGGTTCTAAACAAAATACGCGTTTAAACTTAGAAATTAAAAAACGCCGAAATTGTGCCGCGCACAGGATTCGTGGAATTTGATTTTTAACCCGGTGTACAGGTTAAATGGCCGTGTATTTGAATTCAATTGACAAGGTTGTTTAACCTGTACACCGGGTTAAAAATCAAATTCCACGAATCCTGTGCGCGGCACAATTTCGGCGTTTTTTAATTTCTAAGTTTAAACGCGTATTTTGTTTAGAACCACTGATATTTGATTACAAAACCAAGTAAACATGACATTCAAGTAATTTTCTGATAATAAATAATAGTCATTACTCTTAAGGAGACTCATTAAATAAAGGAGATAAACTAATCATTACGTAAAATACACAAAGGAATGCTTCAGATCAGATCACAGGCGTTTGTGCTTCCCGCGAGGAACACGTTAATGACAATTATTGTTTGAAAATAATTTGGTGGCCAATTAATTAATCTTGGTGGCGAATTAACAGGTCCATTTTGCGAAATTATGTTATCACCAAAAGTTTCTTTCAGTAAATGGATTGTGACGGTTGCTGTGTAGGATCTAGCGCCGTCCTGCTGAACCCACATTTCCTCCACATCCATTCAATTCAATTGGGGAATGAAAAAGTCAGTAATCATGACTCTATAGCAATTAACACTGACTAATATTCTGACCGGCTTCATTTTTAAAGAAATAAAGACCAATGATTCCATTAGCCTATAAAGCACACCAAACAGTACATTTTTGTGGCTGTAATGGCTGTTCGATAACCTCATATAGATTCTCCTCGCTACAAATGCGGCAATTCTGTTTATTAACATATCCGTTGACCCAAAAATTTGCCTCATCATTGAACAAAATTTTCCGATAAAACAGCTCTTTGAGTTTGGACAATTGAACGCTGACTTTCGAAGTATGCCACAATAATATCGTAGCGTTGTTGCGGTGTATGTCTATCTATTCATGATGAATTATCAAAAGTTACTGAGTAAAAGTGGCAATGGCAGCTTGACAACTGGCGTCCCTACCGAGAGATATAGAAATCTTAAATCCTTTCCCCCTTAAAAAAACACCCGTTATATTATAAAAATTAAATCTTACCTGAGGGGTGTCTTTCCGGTCTATTGCTTCAGGAATCCTGGTTGTGGCACATCGACAATCAGGAAGGACACAATTTTCTTCCGTACACGTGTCGACATCTTGTCCATCAACTGTTAAAAAGATGGCAGTTGCCAACACAAAGAATAAAACGAAAATCTTCATATTTTTTTTTAAGAAAAACACTTGTCAACGGGCATATTTCAACGAATACTATTTTAGTTCTATTAATTTTATATCTATCTTTTGAAATTATCAATTATATACAAACAGATAAGATAATATTTATTAAATATTTTTAAATTATTATATTTGAATTAAAAACAACTAACTTATCTCACGGAACAAAGTGATAAGAGATAAATGTAAACTTAAAGCTAATTTGGAATATCTTACACATCGGCTCAAACAAGTGACTTTTTGAGCACTCAAAACATCGAATTGATGGGTCATCCGCCGTACAGCCCTGATTTGGCACCCAATGACTTCTTTTTATTCCCGAACATCAAAAATAAATTGCAAGGTAAACGTTTTTCGACGCCTGAAGAAGCGGTTGATGCATTCAAAACACATGTTTTGTTCAAGTCACTGTAAACAACTCGTATGACAAAACTTTCTGAGCACGTATACCATTAAAAATGTCAAACTTTACGATGCTGATGTCAGATTTGACGTATCTACACTGGTGTTGCCATATCTCAAAACTTATGTTGTTTATAGTTAAGGCATTAAACGTTGTGGAGGTTTAAAGACATTGTAATTTATTTTTATCAAACACTGTTTATTCCACTTTTTTGTGATGGTATAACCCTACCGGTTTCAAGGCTTTCACCTCATCTTCAGGGGAGCGCAAAGAAGACTAAATGTTGTTCGAACTGATACCGATATACACGCTTCAACGGTTGGAGGCTGGGGGGTGAAGGAGGCACGGGACAATTTCGGCCAAGAGCGGAGAGGTTTTTGGGAAATAACTGTTCAACAGATGTTCCGATCGGTCTTGTTTGCGCTCCCCTGAAGATGAGGTGTGCACCTTGAAACCGGTAAGGTTATACCGTCAAAAAAAGTGGAATAAACAGTGTTTGATAAAAATAAATTACAATGTCTCAAAACTTAAGTAGCAGCCCTCGTACAAGTGCACTTAGAATAATGCTTGGAGTGACAATGTATGACAGAATATGGTATAATATGATTAAAGATGAGTGTAAACTTAAGGCTGATGTATAAAGTAAAATCAAAAAGTGCACACGGAGATGGTTTGAACATATAGGATGAATGAATGAAAGAATATTTGAACATAACGAGATGTACGTGTACTTGACGAGTATCATTTCATTCCAATGTCCATACTGACTGTCCTATATATGAAATTTTGTATATCAAGATAACATATATCGAGCGTATACAAGTGCACTTTGAAGAATGCTTGGGGTGACAATGTATGACAGAATACGGCATAACGTGATATAAAATGAGTGTGAACTTAAGGTTGATGTGCCAAGTAAGGTGAAGGGCCCTCCGAGATGGTTTGAATATATGGAATGAATGAATGAAGGAATATTTGCACATTACGAGATATATGTGTATTTGACGAGTATTATTTAATTCCAATGTCCATACTGATTGTCCCACATATGAAATCTTGTATATCAAGATTACATATATCGAGCAAATACAAGTGCGCTTAGAGGAATGCTTGGAATGACAATGTATGACAGAATACGGCATAACATGGTTAGAAATGAGTGTAAACTATTTTATGGCTGATGCATTAAGTCAAATCAAAAAGTGCCCTATGAGATGGTTTGAACATATAGGATGTTTAGCGGGATGCTTAATTTGATACGTCGTGATGATTTTGATTTGTTTTGTATTTAAAATAAAATACGTCGATTCAGGAATGCGATAAAGTGAGAGTGAATAATCAATAAATAGTAAACAGAAATGAATGGTCAAGCGAATAATAACAAGTGCCCTTTATTCATCGATAAGTAGGTATATATAGAATTTCAGAACGGGGCGTGTGAATACGTCCGCGGTATATCTCGATCTCACTCCTGCGCGTGCTGAGGTGGTCGCAAGCGCTGCGGATAATACAGTGGGTAGAATATTTATTGTCGAAACGGCGAGACGGCGTGATATGTTCTCTTTCTACCGTGGAATGCGATGTAAATATTATTTGCGTGTAAACAGTATTGACGTTCTGGTATGTGATCTTTGTACATATTCAAAGGTTGATTCATCGGTCGTTGACCCTGCATGTTGACAATATTTTAGGGACGTGGGTATTCCCTACAGATGAATGAATAAGGAAATATTTGCACATAACGAGAGATATGTGTACTTGACGAGTATCATTTCATTCCAATGTCCATACTGATTGTCCTTTAATGAAATTTTGTATATCAAGATAATATATATCGACCATATACAAGTGCACTTAGAAGAATGCTTGGGGGGACAATGTATGACATAATACGGCATAACATGATTGGAAATGAGTGTGATCTTAAGGTTGATGTGCCAAGTAAGATTATGAAGAGCCCTCTGAGATGGTTTGAACATATGGAATGAATGAATGAAGAAATATTTGTAAATAACGAGGCATACGTGTACTTGACGAGTATCGTTAAATTCTATTTTATTCTAATGTCCATACTGATAGTCCATTATGTGAAATCTTGAATGCTCCTCTGAAAGAAGAAAAAGTAGAAAGTCAGGGAAATCTTAGAGGTTGTATGAAAAGGTATATGTATGTGAAGAGGCTTAGGATGAGTGTTGAGTTAGGAAAGTATGTCATTCTGTCCTCTCTGCCTACTCCGACTGGGACGCGGCGTGATGGTATATGATATTTATCAAAATTTCTATATTTACGTGTATAAAAGTCAATATTCCTTATCATGTCACTTCATATTTCGTCATACATTGTCACTTTTTGGCTCCTCTCAGTCTTTTTCCACGTCCACGTTTCACTACCATACATCAAAGTGGGCACCAGAATATAATTGTGGACGGATCTTGGTAATAAGCAGATATTGTTACTGTCCGATTCCAGAATATGTGTTTTAGTTACCAATTGACTTTTCGATATAATCTGTTCCTCTTAATCTGTTCACCGCGTTAAAAATCAAATTCCACGAATCCTGTGCGCGGCACAATTTCGGCGTTTTTTAATTTCTAAGTTTAAACGCATATTTTGTTTAGAACCACTGATATTGGATTACAACACCAAGTAAACATGACACATAAGTAATTTTCTGATAATAAATAATAGTCATTACTCTTAAGGAGATAAACTAAACATTACGTAAAATAAACAAAGGAATGCTACGATCAAAGCAATGATTCATTACACTCACCCAATCAAATGCATATAGCACTAGTAATGTTTATTTACGTAAGAGAGACTCATCGCAGGACTCGATCCGCGCGACAGGTCGTTACATGTGACGCAATAGCTGGAAATATTGAGAAACCAAAAAAATTCGGCGCTCTGTTTATTCAACAATATCTCATAAACTAATATATTATTTGACAAGGTTTTCAGAGATTTCGCTAGAATAAAGATTATTTTAAATTTAAGTTCCATTTTTATCCCGGTTTTCTGTCATTCTTTTTAAGTATTTGTGACTTGAAACTTGTATTGTCGCCAGATCACAGGCGTTTGTGCTTCCCGCGAGGAACACGTTAACTCTTCCACCATCTGAGAAAATACTACCCAAATAACAGAATTCCTCGACTAGCTCCAATCTTTCATTCCTCCCCCATATATCACATTTACTTTTTCCTTTCACACTTTTCTATCATCATCACTTTGATTTTGGCAACATTCATTTTCAGATCTTTCTCTCCGCATCTCTCATACAATCTACTTATCAAACTCTCTAATTCACCTGAACTCTCTACCAACACTTCCATGTCATCTGCATACGGAAATCCGCATACGTTCCCAATCGACATTTTTATGCTATCAATTGACCTATTTAGTTCCTTCACACACGAATTCCTTAAAAATATTAAATAACCAGGGTGATATAACACGTCCTTTTTATACGCCGTCCTAAACCAGGGGTCGGCAGACTTTCTAGTGAGAAGAGTCAAATATTAAGTAAACAGAATATCAACACTTTTATAGAGCCGCAACATTAATTTTCACTGTAGCTATAAACATTTTAAAGACGAACAAAAAAAAACGAGATGAAATCAAGATTTTTATTTAAAACTCAAATTCACAACACAGTTGTAGTCAGTTGTTTATTTAAAACTCTAATGTCACTACGTTACTCTACGAGGGCGGTCTGATAAGTACTTAGCCTCACCGCCCGATGGCACCACTATCGCAAGAGCAATATTTATTTTTTTATCGCGTAGTACATTGTCGTTGACAGCTACTGTCAAAATTTCAGCCGAATCGGACGCGTAGTTTTGTTTGTCGTTCGGTAGTCCTATCGCTAGGTAGCAATCAATCACTCATACAATGTTCAATCTTCACTTTTCTAATTTCTCTCGTGTTATTTCCAGAAAACGGTGAAGCATTACGACGGATGTTGAAGCCGCTAGTCAAACCGGGCCAGGACGGAGTCATCCCCAACTGGAATTGTGCGGGGCATCTCTTCCTCGAGTTCTTGGATATTTGGGACGAGGTGGGTTCGATAGGGTGTGACGTAACAATTCACCCCGTTCAGTTTGCTTTTACGGATCAAGTCTGTCAATGAACAATTCAAATGACCAAAAAATAAGGAAAAAAAATCGCAAAATAGAATTAACCCCGTACTTTTGAGATGGCTGAGAAAGTCTCATGGTCATATTTTCTTATAAAAATAATTTAATCGTACATTAGCTAGGGATGGGGTATACGATAATTAGATTTTCGATTTTTTTATTCTTCTTCTTCCCAGTGTCATGTCAGGCCCCACCAACGTTGGATATCACCTGAGAGTAGGCATCTTTGTCCCCGGCAGCCCGAAAAAGATCTTCAACGCCCCTTATCCCAATCTAATCACGTATATTGCGGAGCCAGGAGATTTTCCTCCTGCCAACACCTCTTCGGCCTTCTATTTTGCCTTGGATGATCAGGTACAGTAATTTGTACTTTGGTCCTCTAAGTACGAGTACACGACCCAAGTAGGACACCTTTCGGATTTTAATATTAGTCAGCAACTCTATCAACTTTGGCTCTATGAAGAACCCTCGTGTTGCTGACCATATCCGTCCAGGGTATCCGTAGCATTCTCCGGTGCATCCACATTTCGAATGCTTCCAGTCGGTAGGCTACTTAGAATAATATAATATTATTCAACTTAATAGCTATACACTAATAAAACACCTTGAAACATCTCGCATGACTTTTAATAAAATGAGAAGCGTATTCTGCGATGATAATCTAAACTTGAAACTTCGACAGCGGTTAGTCAAATGCTACGTTTGGTCAGTGTTATTGCATGGAGTGGAATCATGGACCCTCAAAGTAAGTAGTATGAACCGACTGGAAGCATTCGAAATGTGGATGCACCAGATAATGTTACGGATACCCTGGACGGATATGGTCAGCAGCACGAGGGTTCTTCAAAGAGCCAAAGTTGATAGAGAGTTGCTGACTAATATTAAAATTCGAAAGGTGTCCTATTTGGGTCATGTACTTAGAAGAACCAAGTACAAATTATTGCCCCTGATCATCCGAGGCAAAATAGAGGGCCGATGAGGTGTTGGCAGGAGGCAAATGCCCTTGCGGTCGGGTTCGCCCTACATTGGTGGGGTGTATCTCGGCCGGGGGAATGTTTGTGGGATGAACCCGGATCTTTTAATGTCTTCTCTCTTGAATGTATTTTTTTTTGTCATCTATTTAGTTTTTATGTTTTTTATCTTCTTGTTCTACGTATTCAAGGGTGTGGGCTGAAAAACATCTGTTGCCCCCGTGGCTGGGTTCACCCTATATTGGTGGGGTGTATCTTGGCCGAGGGGATGTTATTAGATGAGCCCAGACTTTTTGATAGCTTCTATATTTAATGTATTATCTGCAATTTATGTGTTTTAGAAGTGTTATTTAAATATATTTTGTACATACTACGTTGCTGTCAAAAAACCTGTATTTATTTATTTATTATTATTTAAATCTCTTGGTTCCACAATATACGTGATTCGGCTGGCATAAGCAGTGTTGGGGATCTTTTTCGGGCTGCCGGGGACAAAGATGTCTACTCTCAGGTGATAGTCAACATTCGGGGGGACCTGACATGATACTGGGAAGAAGAAACATGAAGCAACACGCTTCAGAAGGTTTCATCTGCAAAGCCAGCACACTTGATTGTGGAAAAGTAAATCTGCATACTCGCTATCCATTTCGTCCAAGAGTTCTTTAAATATAGTAGTGGTTAGGCCAAGATGCTGTTAGTTATCTGGATTACGAAGTTCATTACTTCGACCATTTATTTCTTCAGGAAATGTTTGTTATTACACTTGGGCTTTCAGGATGAATGACGTGTGGAAAAGATTTGTGTGGGCTTTTTGAGTGTGGGTTTCTTCTTGTTGTTGTGATTGTTTTGTATTTGTGTTTCTATATATTTTTGTGTTAATTTTTATTCTTATGATTGTGTGCGGTATATTATGGGATGAACAGGTTTGGTCTTTCTGGAGTGATGATGTGTGAAGAGTTTGATTTCGCATGATGTTTCCAGTTGTAATTGAGTGTCACTGTTTGTCAGGTTGATGAGATCGTGCAACGGGGTTTTGTTTTTGTGTAATCAAAAATCGGAAAGAAGTATCGATTTATTTTTTCATGCTAAATATCCTCAGTGAGATACAGGCAAACGCCTAGTTTACTGGGGATACGACAAATGGAAGGCGACAAACCCAGATCCATTAAAATTATGTATGTCCAAATTAAATTACCTGTTGTTTTTTCGCAAATTATGTTTATTTCTTGTCATGTGTAATAATAAATAAATAGTAAAAATATATCTTTACGCAGGTAGAGAATATGTCTTGCGATTGTGCCGTTTGTCTTTGTTCGACGGCCATGTTCAAGCTCTTCTGATGAGGCTGCGAAGTGGAAGTGAAGCTGGGGTTGAAGAGTCGCACATGCCTATGGAAAGAGCCACGGTTTGTCGACCCCTGTCCTTAACTACCGATACAGTGAAACTTTAAAACCTGCCACAAACCAATGTAAGACTCGCCCCGTCCTTGGCACGCTTTAACCTTTATAGGCACAGGTAAACTTAACTTATTTTTACTCAGGCTGCACAAAAAATAAAAAGTCAAGTTTTTCATTATTTTTTAATGTGTTTGAAAAATGATACATACAAATGCTAAATTAACATATTTCCACTTCCTCGGTAGGTCAAGGAACTCCTGGTTAGGTGGTACAACTTATGTACCATTAGTCCATATTTCCACTGGTACTTCTAATGTACCACCAAAGAATGTCGAAATACATCCAAGTAAAATTAATTTTTAACCTAAATATAAATTTATCACAATTACTGAAGTCAATTTTATCACAACACAACTATTTTTTACTAAAATTTAATACAAATATATAACGTTTTCTTTTATACGCACAAGTCGGCACACCAAGAACAACTGACTGTCAATAATATTAGAAGCTAAATGAATTTGAACAGGACCAGACCTGCAGCTGTGCGGATATGAGTCATAAGTATTATATTATACGAAGTGGTACATAATCTGAGAGTTCGTGCAGCAATAGAGAGAGGTTTAATAAGTGGTACATTGCGTGTACCATTGTGCAGTACTGCGTCAAAAAAAGTGGTACATAACGTGGACCACTAAGACTGTAAGGGTTAAGAAGCGACTGGAAAAACTCTGAATTTCTAGTCAGTAAAATAACGTGTTTCACTCCTGATTTTTTCTTCCATCTCCCTCATCCCTTCCTTTTCCTTTGATTGATAATATCTCACTTTATATGAAAATGAATGTTCAGGTGATTGTCCGTCTTTGTGGGGTTCGTGGGCATATGCTCACGTATATGTTTATGGATTTCGTGGCGATGGATAGTCACTTGAATGATTTATGCGACCACGTAACTTGCTTCATTTACTTTTGTCTGGTCGATTGGAAGAGATTGCCGCCTGGCAATAATCCCGTCAGATTGTATTTGCAATCAAAGTGTTAAATAAATAAATAAGGAGTCTATTTGCACAGTTCTTTTTCGATACTACGTGACGTCGCGCTAAAAAAAAATTAAAAAAGATTTTGATCTTCCAGCGTATATCGCGTTGGATTGAGAGTTATGCCGGTATCGGGTTGCACTTGTACGGTGTTTATCGAGTTGGCAACACTCGATATAGTCGAAATACGTGTTCAGTTTTCGTGCGGGGTTACCAATTTAGCGGGACGCTTAATTTGATACGTCGTGATGATTTTGATTTGTTTGTATTTAAAATAAAATACGTCAATTCAGGAATGCGATAAAAGTGAGAGTGAATAATCGATAAATAGTAAACAGCGATGAATGGTCAAGTGAATAATAACAAGTGCCTTTATTCATCGATAAGTAGGTATATATAGAATTTCAGAACGGGACGCGTGACTGCGTCCGCGGTATAACTCGATCTCACTCCTGCGCGTGCTGAGGTGGTCGCAAGCGCTGCGGATACTACAGTGGGTAGGATATTTATTGTCGAAACGGCGTGATATGTTCTCTTTCTACCTTGGAATGCGATGTAAATATTATTTTCGTGTAAACAGTGTTGACGTTTCTGGTATGTGACAATTGTAGATATCCAGAGGTTGATTCATCGGTCGTTGACCCTGCTTGTTGACAATATTTAGGGACGTGGGTACCCTACAATGTCCTCCATAACAGCATGGATGTTGACGAGACTCGTCTTTGAACCCTTTCAAGAACTGCTTGTCTTTGAAGAAGTCCCTTTGGGCAGTTACTTCTTCTTCACTACATAATGCCTCGCTCATAAAAAAAATAAGAAGATTCGATCTTCTATTGTACGAGTAGATAGTGCTGGATGGGTACTTATTTTGTCCTCAATAACAGCATGGATGGAAGTGAGATCAAACTGAACTGAACTGCTTCCTAAAGTTGCATATGCCACCCATATCAGGTGATTGTCCGTCTTTGTGGAGTAAATGGGTGTCAGCTCACGTATGTGTTTATTAATTTCGTGCTGGATGGATAGCCATTTGAATGTTTTTTTTGCAACCATGTAACTAACTTACTTAATTTATTTTTGTCTTGTTGGCTGGAAAAGATTGCGATAAAAGTGTTAAATAAATACCTCTTTATAAAAATTAAATCATTTAATCAAGGTACCATTAAAAAAATAAATATTTCAATGCCATTATCAATCACTTTGATCAAACAATGTAAATTTAGGTCATAGATATCATCTAATCCCTATTCAATATTCAATAAGGATTATTGCGTGCATTTTGAAATTCGATAAGTAAACTGGATTACATATGATATTTAATTAATTATCAAAAGATCTTACACTAATCCTGATTAAAAAGATCAGTGCCTCCCAAACTTAATATGTTTGGGAGGCACTGTATGCATTTTAATATGTTGACTTTTGACTTATGACAATGGGTTGAAGTGTTTATTCATTTTAACGTCCTGACTTCTTATTTATGACAATGGGCTGAAATGTAAATGCGTTTCCATATGTTGATTTTTGACTTATGAAAATGGACTGAAGTGTATATTCACTTTAAAGTCCTGACTTCTTATTTATGACAATGAACTGAAATGTATATGCATTTCAATATGTTGACTTATGACAATGGACTGAAGTGTATATTCACTTTAAAGTCCAGACTTCTTACTTCTGAAAATGGGTTGAATTGTATGTATACTTCTATCTGATGAGTTTTTATTTATGCCAATGAGCTGAAATGTATATGCATTTAAATATGTTGACTTTTGACTTATGACAATGGGTTGAAGTATTTATTCACTTTAACGTCCTGATTTCTTACTTATGACAATGGGCTGAATTTTATGTTTACTTCTATATGATGACTTCTTATTTATGACAATAAGCTGAAATGTACATGCGTTTCCATATATTGACTTTTGACTTATGAAAATGAACTGAAGTGTATATTCACTTTAAAGTCCTGACTTCTTATTTATGACAATGAACTGAAATGTATATGCATTTCAATATGTTGACTTATGACTATGGGCTGAAGAGTATATTCTCTTTAAAGTCCTGACTTCTTATTTATGACAATGAACTGAAATGTATATGCATTTCAATATGTTGACTTATGACAATGGGCTGAAGTGTATATTCACTTTAACGTCCTGAATTCTTACTTATGACAATGGGCTGAATTGTATAGAGACTTCTATCTGATGACTTCTTATTTATGCCAGTGAACTGAAATGTATATGCATTTCAATTTGTTGACTTTTGACAATGGGTTGAAGTGTTTATTCATTTTAACGTCCTGACTTCTTACTTATGACAATGGGCTGAATTGTATGTATACTTCTATCTGATGACTTCTTATTTATGACAATGAGTTGAAATGTATATGCATTTCAATATGTTGACTTTTCACTTATGAAAATGATTTGAAGTGTATATTCACTTTAAAGTCCTGACTTTTTATTTATGACAATGAGCTGAAATGTATATGCATTTCAATATGTTGACTTTTGACTTATGACAATGGGCTGAATTGTATATATACTTGTATCTGCTGACTTCTTATTTATGATAATGGACTGAATTGTATAATATGTATACGCGTACTTCTATCTGTTATGATTTTTTAAAGAATAGATATGACCGAAGTCATATGTATCCTATAATTATACCCTCGAATACTAGGCGGAAAAAGTGCCTGTGACGTTCGAGGGAAGTAACACAGCGCGGGGTTCGAACTGACGACCTTCCTCACGGAAGTCCAGTGCGCTACCACGCGGCCATGCACCTCTCTAATTACATGATAACTTTCAACTCCGTCCATAGGTGGAGCTGACAGCGGACCTGTTAGGCTATATTTTGGAGGGTAGAGGGAGCAGAATGAAAGATAATGAATTATATATTTTTTATTATTTTAATTTGTTATATAAACAAGGGTTTGAAATATTTCTTTCTTTATTTCTATTTTCTGAAACATTCTTTATTTGATATCATTTCAGAAATTGTTCTTGGATTTTGCATCCAGTGAATAAGTTCTGGTGGAGAAACCTAAAAAAAAGAAAAAAACAGTACAATTTTAAAGGTGATATAATACAATGGAAAATTCGCTTAAAACGAAAAACGCTTAACATGAAAAATCGGTTTACATGAAATCTGTAGCGTTATAGCAGAACTTGATACGTCCATTTTACGATTTTTAAAAAAAAAACCTAAGTGTAATTCATTACCAAAAAGAAAAGTAAGGTAAGGTTAGGTAAGGTTAAAAAACCATGTCAAACATTATCTGAGCGTTTGATGGCATATTGAAACCGATGAATAAAGATTGAGAAGTATAATTCACCACCAAAAGGGGAAAAATAGGTTAGGTTAACAAGCAATGTTAAGCATTAGCTGAGCATCTGATGGCATATTGAAACCGATGAATAAAGATTGAGAAGTATAATTCACCACCAAAAGGGGAAAAATAGGTTAGGTTAACAAGCAATGTTAAGCATTAGCTGAGCATCTGATGGTATATTGAAACCGATGAATAAAGATTGAGAAGTATAATTCACCACCAAAAGGGGAAAAATAGGTTAGGTTAACAAGCAATGTTAAGCATTAGCTGAGCATCTGATGGCATATTGAAACCGATGAATAAAGATTGAGAAGTATAATTCACCACCAAAAGGGGAAAAATAGGTTAGGTTAACAAGCAATGTTAAGCATTAGCTGAGCATCTGATGGTATATTGAAACCGATGAATAAAGATTGAGAAGTATAATTCACCACCAAAAGGGGAAAAATAGGTTAGGTTAACAAGCAATGTTAAGCATTAGCTGAGCATCTGATGGCATATTGAAACCGATGAATAAAGATTGAGAAGTATAATTCACCACCAAAAGGGGAAAAATAGGTTAGGTTAACAAGCAATGTTAAGCATTAGCTGAGCATCTGATGGTATATTGAAACCGATGAATAAAGATTGAGAAGTATAATTCACCACCAAAAGGGGAAAAATAGGTTAGGTTAACAAGCAATGTTAAGCATTAGCTGAGCATCTGATGGCATATTGAAACCGATGAATAAAGATTGAGAAGTATAATTCACCACCAAAAGGGAAAAATAGGTTAGGTTAGGCTAACAAATCACGTCTAGCATTATCTGAACATTTGATGGCATGTTGAAACCGATGAATAAAGATCGAGAGGTATAATTCACCATCGACGACGTAAGAAAGAGGAGTGGTGAACTGAGAAGGCCAATAAATAATCTCGGAGCATAGCACAAGTCCATGAACAGAAAGAAGATAAAAATGGTTCAAGAAACAGGCTGGATCAATTGTTGTACTAGTATATTTGCTGCTGACTCAAATATCAAGATGGCCATTATGAACTCCAAAATCTGCAGAGAAGAGAATAATTTAATACGTAAAGGATATAAAACGATTATGGATATTTACCAAAAAGATTCCTGGAATTTTTTGTAAGTAATTTATGAAATTCTGGAAGACAGTCTCTGAAATTTTCTTAAACCAATCGGTGTGGAAACGTATCGTTATTGGTGCTCTGTTACCCAAACTCTGACGTTCAAACTCCTTGAGTAACCAGTTCAGCTGCAGGTCTGAATAAGTCCTGAAAAAAATAAAGAATCAATCATGTTACTCCTTCCTTAAATAACATACCATCAGACAGTCCTTACGCTACCATATTTATTTATATGTTGGGTGTTAACATAAGTTGTGTCCGCTATTTTTCAAATTTAAAAATGGGCACCAAAAGTCAAACAAAATGGTAAAGGTTATACGTCATTTGAAAGAAAATTTTATGCTCTACAAGATATTGTGTTTGCTTTTACGTTACATATATTATTTTATTTGATTACAAGCCTTCAAAATTGAATATCAAGTAGATGAAAGTGAGTATTTTCGACACCTCTTTCTGTTCGCGTTCAATTGAGGGAATAAAACTGTCAAAGCGGCTCGCAATATTTGCTAAGTATACGGTGAAGATGCTACGAATGAAATGAAAGCTCGTCGATGGTATTTGCGTTTTGCGTTGCGGTTCAAATACGATAATTTCGACCTGAAAGACATGGAGCGTTCCGGACGACCAGTGGACTTCGATGAGGACCGCTTAAACCATATTATTCATGAAAATCCCCTTCGAACCACCGTAGAATTGGATGAGCAGATGAATTGTAGTCACATAACTCAACACCGCCATCTTAAATCAATGGGAAATGTCCAGAAGTTCGGTGCTTGGGTTCCACATGTTTTGAGTGAAAACAACAAAAATCAATTGTCGAACGTTGATAGCATCTTCACCGTACACTTCGTAAATATCGCGAGCAGCTTTATTCCCTCGATTGAACGCGAACAGAAGGAGGTATCAAAAATGCTCACTTTCATCTACTTGACATTCCATTTTGAAGGCTTGTAATCAAATAAAATAATAAATGTAACGTAAAAGTAAACATTAAATTTTCTGCTCTACAATATCTTGTAAAGCAAAAAAATTTCTTCCGAATGACGTATAACATTTACCATTTTGTTTTACTTTTGGTGCTCATTTTTAAATTTAAAAAAAAACTTATGTTAACATCTAATAAATAAACGGTACAATGTACCTTATAACAAAACGGTACAATGTACCTTATAACAAAACGGCACAATGTACCTTATAACAAAAATAATAAAATATAAAAGAGCCAGCAGTGAGTGCTCAACACATTAAGTAACATAGGACAGAATATATACCATACTAATAATTCCACACAATTATAACAGAAACAATCAGAAAGAATTAAATTCCACATAAACATTTTCCTAATCCAAAAAAAGAAAAAATTATAAAATAAAGTTTTCCTAGGGGCTAAGAAGTTTCACTTCTACCGCGCGAGAGTCTCACGTATCTGTTGTTTTTTTTCATTTTCATCTTCATGACAATTCTATAGTAGATAATTGATATAAAAACTTACGGTATGGCACAATCGCTGATCCTAGTGCAAGGCTGTCCATCCAAATCTCTCCAGATACTCGGAGGAATCACCCAGACTCCAGGATGAGATTCCTTCAGAGGCCAAGACGGGCAGGAAAAGAAGCTGTTGTGGTCCAAAGTGTAAGGCCACTGTCCTTCCACGTGGCACGACTTGGGATCATTGGACAATTCATAGAAGAAGCCATTTTCTGGCATCGTACTGTAGAAGCTGTCGGTGAAGTAAGCTGGATATTTTTTTCCATTACTGAAAACTGTAAAAGAAATACATGAGTATTGTTTTTATGCTTTGTATCCCAAATCCGTGTTTTAATGTGATAAACAAGATGGAAGACCTCGACCCAGAAACCAGAGTCAAGTGCAGAATTGAATCATCTCGTGCGGCTTTTAATAAAATTAGAAGCGTATTCTGCGATGATAATTTAAACTTGAAACTTCGACAACGGCTAGTCAAATGCTACGTTTGGTCAGTGTTATTGCATGGAGTGGAATCATGGACCCTCAAAGTTGGTAGTATGAACCGACTGGAAGCATTCGATAGGTGGATGCACCGGAGAATGCTACGGATACCCTGGACGGATATGGTCAGCAACACGAGGGTTCTTCAAAGAGCCAAAGTTGATAGAGAGTTGCTGACTAATATTAAAGTCCGAAAGGTGTCCTACTTGGGTCATGTACTTAGAAGAGCAAAGTACAAATTACTGCACCTGATCATCCAAGGCAAAATAGAAGGCCGAAGAGGTGTTGGCAGGAGGCAAATCTCCTGGCTCCGCAATATACGTGATTGGACTGGCATAAGGGGCGTTCGATGTTTTCGGGCTGCCGGGGACAAATATACATATTCTCAGGTGATATTCAACGTTGGGGGGACCTGACATGACAATGGGAAGAAGAAACAAGATTTGCGTTGAGTCTCAGTCCCTATCAAATATTTTTGTGAAAGATTAAACTTTTAAACGAGTCTATACTTGAGAAAATGTCGAATGGTCCGTGTGACATTTGAAATGTCATGTCTCAAAGGGATGGGGTAAAATCGAATAGTTTTTTTATAAATCGAAAAATAGTTTGTCTCGAAACTGACGTTTTAATTCCTAATTTTCACTATACTGACTTTCTAATGTATTGTATGATTTGTATCTATCTTTAAATAGGCCAAGATCCACTATGAATTAATACCAATTACGGACATTTAATTTAAGGTACAAAAAAATCGAAAATCTATTTATCGTATACCCCATCCCTAGCCAATGCGGACTAACGTAGTGACTTTTGACAAACGTCGCCAAATATTATTTGATTTTAACAAACTGCCACATTTTTGCTAATTTGTAACAAGATGTATTGATTTGTCATTATTGTTAGTTTCATGTAATGTATTTACCTACATAACTTGCTATTTATTAGAATCGAGGCTTATATTAAAGTTGATAAAATAATTAAAATTACTGAACGTCGTTACAAGGTTGTATTGTGGCAAATTTGTGAACTGTCACAGAGACTATGCTATATTTTCTCAAGTATACTGATTATCAATATAGACAATATCCTAGATACTTAATTAAAATTTGTATGAATCGATTAATGGTAGAGATTCTAACGTCATCAATGTGCAGTGACGTGTTAGATTTTGAAAACAGTAGAAAACGTACGAATCTTTAGACCATCTACAGTCTCCTGGTCTAAAGAGAATAAAGAAAATGGAAGAATCCTCCAAACAGGTTGTTATAGAACATGTTTAATCATGTGTTGATATTTTAGGGATATCTTCCTTAAAGTTATATGATGATTATGATTGTTGGTAAATAAATAAAACACGTTAAATCGCAATGCGGAAAGAGAGAGTGAATGAATGGTTTATTTTGATAGTACGTAGGTATTTATAACATTTCAGAATGGGCGCGGGAGTGCGCCCGAGATATACTTTTATCTCGCTTCTGTGCATGCAGAAATGGTCAATTGAAGCATTGTAGGTAGCAATCTATTTACGGAACCGGTGAGACAGCGTGGTGCGTTCTCTCTCTAGTATGTGGGGCGGCCCGCTAGCTACGGGATGACTGACCGGCGGATAATCTTTGGACTTAAATGTACTTTGGACTGTCTATTTAAATTTGCCGAGGAATGCGGATCTCATCGGTCATTGACCGTATGTATGTTGACAATATTCCGCGACGAACGCCACAATTTTGTAGCGACCTTTGCTCCCTGTGGTCGCGGTGCGAGCCGCTGTTGTTGTTTAACGAGAACGAGACAGCGACATATCTTCTGCGCCTTCCTACAAATCATATGAATACGGGACGTGTAACAATAAATACGAGTGTATTGTTCAGCGGAAACGAGACGGCGACATATCTTCTGCGCCGTTCTACGCAAAATTCCAAATATTATAAATACCGACGTTTAACATTAAAATACCTCTTTGCATATTCCGATTTTAAACGAGTTTTATTAAAACAACGACCATCCTCATCATGTTTCTATTCGAGACAACAGTCCCCAAAATATGTATTCCATCAATTGACCAAAAAGAAAAACCCTGCAGAACTTGCAAGGTATGTGCTGAACACAAGACGAGAAGGGAGACCCGGCACATGTGTAAGGAGTGTGATGTAGCTCTCCTGATGATGAGATGAAAACCTTGAAACCGGTAGGGTTATATCGTTGTATAATGTGATATAAATAGTGTTTGACTAAACAAATTACAATTTCTTTAAACTTCCACAGTGTTAATGCCATAACTATAATTAATACACCAGTATAATAGTTTCAATTTATAGTTCTGCATCAGATTACAGGCGACCCTCGACTTTCGCACATAATTGGTTTCTAAAAATGTGTGCGAATGTTGAATATTTGAAAGTAGAGAGATGTAAAAAAACATAAAAAAATATATTTTAAAATATTTATTTATCAATAATATATTAATAATATTTATTTATCAATATACATAATAAAGTTAACGAGGCGTGTTTATTTTATGTGCTTTCAGGTGTTTTCTTTATACACTTGTCAAGAGTAAGTTGAATACCACCTTTCTTCTCTTTTCTTGATAGAGAGTTCTGTAACACGCTGTGTCTTTCTCAATCGCCCTACGTACTCGAGATATACGTTCTCCATTGGTCTTCCATCACATTCTTCCATGATGTCTTGACGATTTTATCAGCTTCTTCTTCCTTACTTCCATTGTGTATTCCATTTAACTCTTGTCGCTCAATTAAGTATTCATTTGACAGAGGTACTGAGTGAGATTCAATCAACTCATTAACATCTCCGTTGTTGACGTCCAAGTTTAGTTCATTCATTAGGCTGACTATTTCATCTGTGATAGTTTCCGGAGTTTCTTCAGAATTTATAGAATCACTCATAATTTGTGGGCATAAATGTTTCCAGGAACCTTTCATTGTTGACTCTTTTATTTCAGCCCACGAGTCTCCTTTATTGTTGATTGCGTTCCATATATTATAGTTCTACCAAAAAAGTGGGAGCGGCTGCGTGGAAGCGAACAATTTTTTGCATTATTGACCGAAACAAATTTAATTTTAAAGAATGTGTGATATAGCGAATTGTGTGAAAGTAGAATGTGCAAAAGTCGAGGGCCGCCTGTATATATAAGTTTTAATCTTATTGAATTGTTAAAAATGATTCACGTATTAAAAATGACTGACGAGTTCAAAATAAGTAACGAGTTAAAAATGACTGACGAGGTAAAAATTACTGATGAGTTAAAAACGACTGACGTTTTAAAAATGACTGATGAATTAAAAATGACTGACGAGTTAAAAATGACTGATGAGTTAAAAATGACTGATGAGTTGATAATGACTGATGAGTTGATAATGACTGATGAGTTAAAAATGACTGATGAGTTAAAAATGACTGACGAGTTAAAAATGACTGATGAGTTAAAAATGACTGACGAGTTAAAAATGACTGATGAGTTAAAAATGACTGATGAATTAAAAATGACTGACGAGTTAAAAATGACCGATGAGTTAAAAATGACTGATGAATTAAAAATGACTGATGAGTTAAAAATGACTGATGAATTAAAAATGACTGATGAGTTAAAAATGACTGATGAGTTAAAAATGACTGACGAGTTAAAAATGACTGACGAGTTAAAAATGACTGACGAGTTAAAAATGACTGACGAGTTAAAAATGACTGACGAGTTAAAAATGACTGACGAGTTAAAAATGACTGATGAATTAAAAATGACTGACGAGTTAAAAATGACTGATGAGTTAAAAATGACTGATGAGTTAAAAATGACTGACGAGTTAAAAATGACTGATGAGTTAAAAATGACTGACGAGTTAAAAATGACTGACGAGTTAAAAATGACTGACGAGTTAAAAATAACTGACGATTTTATTCCAGCAATATCTATCAGAGAAATATGAAACTTACCTGCAATATCTTTGACACCTGCCATAGTCTCAAAGAATGCTCTCTGTACGTCATATTCGTTCTCATAGTCTTTGTAGAAGTTGTCCAAGTGCCACGGGTCCAGGGCTATCTCAAGTCCAGCATCATGGATCCTCTTCACGTAGGAGAACATCACATCGGAAGCCTTCACGATGGCCGTGGCAGACAATGGACATCCATCAGGATTTTGTTTGCCGAAGAAGAAATCGTAATGTTTAAATGTTGTGATGCTTATTGGCCCTTCGATGGTAATCAACACAAACTGTAGAGAAAAAAAAATGGTATTACAATATATGATTAGATAGTTTCAAGATAATTCAAATAAACGAATGTTGCTAGCATACGTTATATACGGGTACCATTAAGGTCTAAAACTTGACGTCTTCTTCTTCTTCCCAGTCTCATGTCAGGCCCCCCCAACGTTGAATATTACCTGAGAGTAGACATCTTTGTCCCCGGCAGCACGAAAAAGATCTCCAACGCCCCTTATGCCAGTCCAATCACGTATATTGCGGAGCCAGGAGATTTGCCTCCTGCCAACACCTCGCCGGCCTTCTATTTTACCTTGGATGATCAGGTGCAGTAATTTACGTCTTGAACATTTTTTTAAATAATTATTTTATATACTCGTAATGGTTTTTTGTCGACCATTGACTTCTTCAGACCTGAATCAATTCTAAGGTTTAAAAAAAATATTTTTGCTTGTGAGTGTATTATTTACACTAAATGCAACATTACGTTGTATTCGTTTAGATAGATGTCGCCCAAAACGTTTAAAATCGATAATACAGTACTACTTACACTTCATTTATTTTCAATGGGAACAAAAATACCACAAATTTGTTTACAAAGTGCGTATGAACTCTGTGTCCATTATAATGGACGTCAGATCGGAAGAGGTTATAAAGGTCTATATAAGTCAATATTTCTGTAACGAACGTAACACTTTATCTTTTCCAACATAGCAGAATTAAGTGTAGCTCCCGTCAGCAACTTAACCCTTCAGACCTGAATTAATTTCTAAGGTTTTAATAAAATATTGTTGCTTGTGAGTGTATTATTTACACTGTAGCGACCATGCGTGCGGTCACTGAACCCATTGAGGTGACCCTTGGCCGCTCGGTCATTAAATTCGCATTGTAAGGAAGCGAGACAAGCACTGGGCGAAGGTCGCCTGCTCGGTCATTGAACTTACTATTAGCGGAGAACGGGACAGCGACATATCTTCCGCGCTGTCCTACAAAACAATGAATACCCTGCGTGATGACAATAAATATATTGTGAGGCGGAGACGAGACGGCGACATATCTCTTGCGCCGTCTCGCGCACATTCCAAATATTATAAATACCGACGTTTATCAATAAAATACCTCTTTACATAGTCCGATTTCAAACGAGTTTTATTAAACCAACGATCATCCTCATCTCTCCATTAAGGAACAACCGTTCCTAATACACTAAATGCAACAATATGTCGTATTAGTTTAGATAGATGGCGCCCAAAACGTTCAAAGTCGATAATACAATGTCCTACACTTCATTTGTTATAATTGGGCACAAAATTGAAGAAGTTTAGAGTAAAAACGCATAAATTCTTCCAATATGAGCGTTTTTGAGGTTATTGAATCAAATAATGAACCAAAAGCGATGAAATGGCCCTTTTGTGGTAGATTTTACTCAATTTGTCGAGTTTAACCATCTTTTGGATAGATTTACCCGATTGGTGTAAAATCATAAAGAAATGTGGTCTTTAGAAGCGTAAATGTACTAAAATCGAAGAAATTTAAAGTTAAAACGCATAAATGATTCCAAAATGAAAGTTTTAGTTGTAAACGCATCCAATTATGAAACCAAAGCTTTGAAATGGCCACTTAATGGTAGATTTCACTCAATTTTGACCCTACCGGTTTCAACGTTTTCACCTCATCACAAACAAAAACAGTAGGGTTACAAAAAGTGGAATAAACAGTGTTTGATAAAACAAATTACAATGTCTTTAAACCTCCACAACGTTAATGCCTGAACTATAAATATTACAATAGATATATATGATTTGCGAAAAAAACAACAGGTAATTTAATTTGGACAATTCTAATGGATCTGGATTTGTTGCCTTTCATTTGTCGTGTCCCCAGTAAACTAGGATTTTGCCTGTATTTCACTGAGGACAAAAGTAATAGTTCCTATACGCAAGAAAATATAGCATGGCCCTTTGACGTTTGAAATGTCATGTCTCAAAGAATCATTTTTTTTACAAATCGAATCGATTTTTTATAAATCGAAAAATAGTTTTTCTCTAAACTGACGTTTTAATTCCTAATTTTCATTATACTGACTTTCTAATGTATTGTATGATTTGTATCTATCTTTAAATAGGCCAAGATCCACTATGAATGAATACTAATTACGAACATTTAATTTTATGTATAAAAATAAATCGAAAATTAAATTATCGTATACCCCATCCCTAGACAATGAAAAGTAACGTAGTGACTTTTGACGAACGTCGCCAAATATTATTTGATTTGAACAAACTGACACATTTTTGCTAATTTGTAACAAGATGTATTAATTTGTCATTATTGTTAGTTTTATGTAATGTATTTACCTAAATAACTCGCTATTTATTAGAATCGAGGCTTATATTAAAGTTGATAAAATAATTACAATCACTAAACATCGTTACAAGGTTGTATTGGGGCAAATTTGTGAAACGTCACAGGGACCATGCTACATATTCTTTAGTATAGACAAACAAATCTAATGTACTATAAATACCGAACAACTTGGATGATATGACATATCCTTGCTTTACCCCATTTTTTTAAAGCGTGACGTCAATACGAAATATTGATTATAAAATTCCTCACCTGGGGTGTATCAACATCTTTCATCGTTACAAGGTTGTATTGGGGCATCGTTACAAAGTTGTATTGGGGCAAATTTGTGAAAAATCACAGGGACCATGCTACACATTTTCATTAGTATAGACAAACAAATCTAATGTACTATAAATACCGAACAACTTGGATGATATGACATATCCTTGCTTTACCCCAGTTTTTTTAAAGCGTGACGTCAAAACGAAATATTGATTATAAAATTCCTCACCTGGAGTGTATCAACAGCTTTCATCGTTACAAGGTTGTATTGGGGCATCGTTAGAAGGTTGTATTGGGGCAAATTTGTGAAAAGTCACAGGGACCATGCTACACATTTTCATTAGTATAGACAAACAAATCTAATGCACTATAAATACCGAACAACTTGGATGATATGACATATCCTTGCTTTACCCCATTTTTTTTAAAGCGTGACGTCAAAACGAAATATTGATTATAAAATTCCTCACCTGGAGTGTATCAACAGCTTTCATCGTTACAAGGTTGTATTGGGGCATCGTTAGAAGGTTGTATTGGGGCAAATTTGTGAAAAGTCACAGGAACAATGCTACACATTTTCATTAGCATAGACAAACAAATCTAATGTACTATAAATACCGAACAACTTGGATGATATAACATATCTTTGCTTTATCCCTCTTTTTTTAAAGCGTGACGTCAATACGAAATATTGATTATAAAATTCCTCACCTGGGGTGTATCAACAGTTTTCATCGTTACAAGGTTGTATTGGGGCATCGTTACAAGGTTGTATTGGGGCAAATTTGTGAAAAGTCACAGGTACCATGCTACATTTTCTTTAGTAAATACACACAAATCTAATGTACTATAAATATCGAACAACTTGGATGATATGACATATCCTTGATTTACCCCATTTTTTTTTAAAGCGTGACGTCAATACGAAATATTGATTATAAAATTCCTCACCTGGGGTGTATTAACAGCTTTCATCGTTACAAGGTTGTATTGGGGCAAATTTGTGAAAAGTCACAAGGACCATGCTAAATTTTCTTTAGTAAAGACACACAAATCTAATGTACTATAAATATCGAACAACGTGGATGATATGACATATCCTTGCTTTACCCCATTTTTTTTAAAGCGTACGTCAATACGAAATATTGATTATAAAATTCCTCACCTGGGGTGTATCAACAGCTTTCATCGTTACAAGGTTGTATTGGGGCAAATTTGTGAAAAGTCACAGGGACCATGCTACATTTTCTTTAGTAAAGACACACAAATCTAATGTACTATAAATATCGAACAACTTGGATGATATGACGTATCCTTGCTTTACCCCATTTGTTTTTAAAGCGTGACGTCAATACGAAATATTGATTATAAAATTCCTCACCTGGGGTGTATCAACAGTTTTCATATTTTTCGGAATATCGTACGAAGCACAATTGCATTCCGGCATATTGCAGATTGTTTGGTCACATGGTTCAACAACTATCTGTCCTTTGACTGTAGCTAAAAAAACTGCACAGAAAATGGTATATAAAAACACTCGCGACATTATAGCTTGTCACGTAAAATAAAGCAAAATGTGTATTTTTAAAGATGTATTTTTCGTTAATATTTTTTATAATTATATTCTTATCAATATAGATATATTAATTGAATGTTGATTAGATTAACAACAACAGAGGAAAAATATCTTAGATTATATTGGCTTAACTGAAGTAACGAGCTTAGATAATTTTTATTATTTTTAAGTGTATTTAATTATTTTGTTTGCATTGCTAAAATTGCCATATTTTTTAACCCTTCTCTTACGGTGTTAAAAATGAAACGCGTGCTCCGGTGTTGGGTAGTGAGTACGCGATCAAAAATAAGCGATTTTAAATCGGAAAAATAAGAACATTCATAGATAATCCTCTTAATTAATTATAATTGAAGTTAAAAATTATAATAATTGAGATTTATTTGCTGAAAACATTAAAAAACCATCTGGCAACGCTCACGGAACGGGCGTACGTCTAATCTATTTGCAAGTCCAGAAGATACTGCGGCGCGGAGCGGTACCGTGGCGTGGCTTACGTTTGCGACGATTGAGACAATTGAGCTCCTCGCAATTCAGTGGAGTATGCAAGAGTGAGATGCGAATATAGTGTCGCGCTTCCCGCATACTCTTCACCTATCGTCAAGACGAGGCACTCGCAGCGTTTAAATGCGAATTTGTTTTCGATCTTTACAAAACATCTCGATGTAGTCGATAAATTCTGATTATTATTAATATTATTTTTTAAATCAATGCGTTAATATATTATGGAGGAATACCTAAAATCTTAATCTTGTATTTATTATATTTATAGAGATATTGATGGTTATTAGAAGCAACGTGTAGAAGATACCCAACACAGGGAAGGAAAGGTTAAATCCACTTTGCACGGATTTCTCTTGTACACGCAGAGGATCTGCTTCTAGAGTTAGCTTATTCGTTAGGAAGAATATCAGCCAGGACTCTTCTCATACTGCTAGGCGGTGCCGAGACTATATCCACAGTGTCACTCAGTTGGTTCAATATCTCTATACCACGCGTGACTATAGCTGAGTGTTTAGCCATGATATTCCTTCTGTAAGTTGCTATGTATTATATAGGACAGAGGGTGATTCCTTGCACGGCTATATTTATTGGGGACATATAAACTTAGTGCTTCTAAGTATCGCGGGACAGTTAAAGCAACCTTCAGTAGGAATATCGCAATGGATTCTTGCCTTCTTGTTTCGAGGCTTCTATAGTTACACACCGTGAGAAGTTCGAATTTGACAGCACTGTATGTAAATTGCTTTATTGTCGCTGTGCATCGACTGAGCTACCGGTCACGATTCCTAAAAAATATATTCCTACGGTATTTTGATATATTTTTAACCATGTGTAATATTTAAGATGAAAAAAATATGACAACTTGTCTTTTTTTTATTTATCCACTTTGCACGGATTTCTCCTGTTATACAAAAAAGGGTCTGCTTCTAGAGTTAGTCTATTCGTTAGGAAGAATATCAGGCAGGACTCTTCTTTCTCATACTGCTAGACGGTGCCGAGACTATATCCACAGTGTCACTCAGTCGGTTCAATATCTCTATACCACGCGTGACTATAGCTGAGTGTTTAGCCATGATATTCCTTCTGTAAGTTGCTATGTATTATATAGAACAGAGGGTGATTCCTTGCACGGGTATATTTATTGGGGACATATAAACTTAGTGCTTCTAGAATCGCGGGACAGTTAAAGCAACCTTGAGAAACCTTCAGTAGGAATATCGCGATGGATTCTTGCCTTCTTGTTTTGAGGTTTCTATAGTTACACACCGTGACAAGTATAACCTATCATGTCTCTCTCCATGTTGCGTTGTGTTCAGTGAGTGTTTTTGCTTGTCTGCCTTGACGATTCTTACTTTCAATCGATTCTCTGCAAGTGTAAAACTGTTAAGTCCAAGTTTACACCGGGGAATATGACAGAAAATATTATCTTTATGTGGATCTAAAAAACTTGATATCGTGCAGTATTAAATTTTTAATATTTCAATATCTTACGAAACAACACGTATTATTATCGGCTTTAGATAATGCACAACTGTGGGTCAAGGTATCAAATTTTAATTGTAACATCGTCTGACTATGTGATCGATGTGCCTGATATGGTATCAGACCACATAACACATCGATCAATAAGTCCCGGGACCAACCAACAGATGGCGCCTCTAATAACAAATCCATACCATTCTTAGTTAATACCAGCCTATAGAAGTTACGTGTCAAACTTTCATGACATTCCGACATTGTGTCATTGAGTTACAGTGGTTTTAGTGACGCTATTTTTGCTATTTTCAAAACAATGGAAAACACCGAATTTCGTGTGTTGATAAAACATTGCTTTTTAATGGGAAAAATACCGTTCAAACTCAGCGATGGCTTGAAAAGTGTTATCCGGGCTCTGCTCCGTCGAAAACAACCATTTGTCGGTGGTATGCTGATTTCAAACGCGGTCGTACAGACACAAATGGTGCTGAACGCTCTGGTCGACCAAATGAGGCTGTTATACCAGAAAACATAAATAAAACCCTCAAAATAGTGATGAAAAACCGCAAAGTAAAGTTGCGTGAGATAGCGGATATCCTGAAGATATCATTTGATAGTGTTTACACTATTTTGCATGAACATTTGGTCATGAAAAAGCTTTTTTTGAAATGGGTGCCGCGTTTGCTCACAATGGAACTGAAACAAAAACGCATCGATGATTCAGAGCGCTGTTTGGCATTGTTGACGCGAAATAAACAGGTGTTTTTGCGTTGGTATGTGACAATGGACGAAACTTGGATCCACCACTATACTCCGGAATCAAATCGGCAGTCAGCTGAGTGGAGAGCAGCCGGTAAAAGTCGTCCGAAGCGACCAAAAACTCAACAGTCAGTCGGGAATGTTATGGTCTACGTATTTTGGGATGCGCATGGTATAATATTCATCAATCACCTTGAAAAGGGAAAAACCATCAATAGCGAATATTACATAGCGTTATTGGAGCATTTGAAGGCAGAAATTGCAAAAAAACGACCCCATATGAAGAAGAAAAAAGTTCTCTTTCATCAGGACAAGGCACCGTGTCACAAGTCGATGGAAAAGATGGCCAAATTGCATGAGTTGAACTTCGAATTGCTTCCGCACCCGCCGTATTCTCCAGATTTGCCCCCCAGCGACTATTGGCTGTTCGCAGACCTCAAAAAGATGCTCCAAGGAAAGAGATTTGGCTCCAGTGAAAAAGTGATTGCCGAAACTAACGCCTATTTTGAAACCAAAGATAAATCTTTCTATACGGCTGGCATAGAAAAATTATTGTAGGAAAGCGTTGGAATAAATGTATCGCTCTGGAAGGAGACTATGTTGATGAATAAAGAAAAATTTTGACAAACAAATGTTGTTTTAGTAGTTAGTCCCGGGACTTATTGATTGATGTGTTACATGCTTACTTGTTCTAGCCGGAAACTTTAGACCAAGAGTTCATAAAGTGGTCGATTTGATTTTTCCAGGGGTCGATAGTTTCAATAAAAAAATTGGGTGTCGACGACAGCAAAAATAGACCCCCTTACTACTGCTGTTTGTTTGTTATTTCAAAATATCTATGATTCCAATGGGTGCCTAATTAAGCAGTAAAATAATTAAAAAAAAAAACGCTTTTTTGATAAAAACACAAGTAAATTTATTTGGTATTGTTATTTTTATAATTCTGATTAAAATCTTTCGTTGTTGTAATTTTGTTGATGTTTAATTCTGTCTAAATATGTTGATCATTTCACGTTTAACACTTGCCTCCCTGTGATGGATACCGAGTGACCAAGACTTATATTTTATTTGATTATTCGACGTTTTAATACACAATAAAAGGATTTTTATAGCTAATTACAAAAAATAACCTAGCAGATTATGCATAATTTTAATTTAAAATATTCATTTTTTACTGGACGCTTAGCGTCCAGCACCGTGGTTGGCGGATTTTTTTAGCACAGTAAGGCAAGTGTTAATAAATTGATTTCAATATTTGTACTTATTTTGAATTAACATATTTATTTCATAAATGTCAAAAATTTAAAAAAAAATCTGCTCGTATTTTTTTTTTCTTTAATTTTGGTCAGCGCTGATTTCAATATTAAATGTTGCCCAAGATATTGCACTCCGTAGTCCAAAACTCGTAGTCCAATCCGTAGTCCTTTTATGAAGGCAAAATCGGTAAGGAGATATGTTTGGAGTGTAATTAAAGAAAAAGGGATTTGTAGAGGGACAAATAATTCAAATTAATTTACAGTCATAATTTATTTTTCTATTAAAACCACGTATCAAAGCATTTCAAAAAATCTAAATAAGATTTGATTGCCGCGTACAGATTTTTTGAAGGAGTTTTGGTTGTTGTATCTAGTTTTTCTGAAAGAGTTTTGGTTGCTGCGTTCAGATTTTCTGATGGAGTATTAGTTGCTGCGTCCAGATTTTTTGAATCAGTATTGGTTGTTGCACCTAGTTTTTCTGAAGGAATTTTGGTTGCTATGTCCGGATTATCTGAAAGAGTATTGGTTGCTGCGTCCAGATTTTTTTATTGAATATTGGTTGTTGTATCTAGTTTTTTCTGAAGAAGTATTGGTTGCTACATCCAGATTTTTTATTGAATATTGGTTGTTGTATCTAGTTTTTTCTGAAGAAGTATTGGTTGCTACATCCAGATTTTTTATTGAATATTGGTTGTTGTATCTAGTTTTTTCTGAAGGAGTATTGGTTGCTGAATCCAGTTTTGTTTTTATTGAATATTGCTTGTTGTATCTAGTTTTTCTGAAGGAGTATTGGTACTGCGTCCAAATTTTTTAGTTTCTTTAATAATTTATGTGCACTCAGGATTTTGTACCATTTGACTAATGGTCTTTGGGTTCTTCATCCATTGAATGACTTGAGAAGGTGTGACCTAAAAAAAATAATTAAATATAATATTTAATAAAATAACATAAACTCGTATTGATTAATTCTTATGATAGCAAGGTGAAGACAATCAGAAATGAATGCGTGGATGAAATGGATGTTTTGAGACTTTAAAACCTGGTCGAAATAATGACAACCTTTCCCAGCGCCTGGCAGGTTTTTAGATCGTGTTTTTTTTTGTCGTTACACGCCGTCGATGAAGAAATCCTCAACCACGAGGCTCAGCAACGACGATGATTTGAAATATGATAATTCTCATTATATTTTTAACCTATACGCCGCATTAAATCATAATCCTGTGCGCGGCACAATTTCGGCGTTTTTTAATTTCCATGTTTAAACGCGTATTTTGTTTAGAACCACTGATATTTGATTACAACACCAAGTAAACATGACACTTAAGTAATTTTCTGATAATTAATAATAGTCATTACTCTTAAGGAGACTCATTAAATAAAGGAGATAAACTAAACATTACGTAAAATAAACAAAGGAATGCTATAGATCCGATCACAGGCGTTTGTGCTTCCCGCGAGGAACACGTTAAGATGTACAAAAAATAGGTTAAGTTAGGTTAACATAGAGAGAGTGGATGAGTGGCGAGTTTCATAGCAGATAGAGTGCATGAATGGCGAGTTTCCAGCGCCATAAGACTGGATCTACCCAGCTAAGGGAAGGTAACTCAAACAAAAACCCTCCAGAGAAGGCAAGGGGAAACCACTCTGGATATCCCTCCCCAGGAAATCACTATGGAGAGAAATCAAGCCACGGCCCCGAGTCCCGGGCGACCCTTAAATAGGTCAGGGGTGCTAGAAATCTTCCGGGTCGACATAGTGAAGAACAATATACGTATATGAGGCAGGAGGCAAATCTTCTGGCTCCGTAATATACATGATTGGACTGGCATAAGGGGCGTTGGAGATCTTTTTCGGGCTGCCGGGGACAAAGATATCTACTCTCGAGTGATATTCAACGTTGGGAGGACCTGACATGACACGGGGAAGAAGAAGGTTAGGTTAATTGGATAATTATTTAAGAAATTCGATAATACTCATTTTTATGACGAAAAAAAAGGTGAGGTTAATTTGATAATTAATAAGGAAATTTGATAATTTTCGTTGTGTTTTGATGTGATGAAACATACAATTATGTTGGTAATGTTAGGTTAGGCTAGGTTAGGTTAGGTTAGGTTAGGTTAGGATAACTTGATAATTAATTAGGAAATTTGATGATTCTCAGCATATGTTTAAGATGAAACTAAAAATATAGGAGAGGTTAGGTTAGGTTAGGTTAGGTTAGATTAATTTCTGTGGCGTTATGGCAGAAGTTGATATGTTCGTTTTTTTGTCATTTAGTGTTTATTCTTTCAATTTATAGAGAATATTTCTCAGCATGTTGTGGCAAAACTTGGTGTGTCAGTCATTATTGGAATAACTTAAAAAATACTTAAATTATACTGATTTTAACAGCTTATCAAAGTTAATATTGCTTCTCCTGTAAACTAAGGTTAGGTTAGGTTAAGTTAGGTTAGGTTAGGTTAGATTAGGTAAGGATATGTTAATTTGATAGTTAATTAGGAAATTTGATAATTCTCATTATATTTTGAAGATATAAAATAAATTAAGTAACTTGTTAATTTGCGAACTGTTTAAAAAAATAGCACCTTTTACAAAAAAAAACACCTTAAAAACAAGCACTGATAAATGATAAATGTTGTATGAATAGTTAATAAAAAAGCATACTCACCATAAAAACTCCATAAGTCAATTGAATATAGTTCAAAAACTTTTCGAAATTGTTCAAAGTGCTAACATGCCTTTTGAACCAATCGTGATGGAGCCGAATTGTCACTGGTAGTTTAGTTGGGAATTTCGTAAACTCTGCGCTCAACCAATTGAATTCTGTACCAGCAACTCTAAAAAAAACATACTTCATAAATAAAAAAAAAAACAGAAAATATTGAACTAGACCAGACTGTAGAAAATATATTATACGGTCTCTTCGCGTTTCTATAGTCTTAGAGAGTTAACATTTATACGTCAATGTCTTTCAACAAGGGAAATAGAAATTTAATAATTAATTTGATGTGTCGGGTCTGGATTGTTGTAACTATTTATTCTTGTTTGCTTGATTCACTAATTTCTAGACTCCAGTCTGTTTTCAATGCAACTGTAGCGACCGTGCGTGCGGTCACTGAACCCACAGAGGCGACCCTTGCTCGCGGGGTCATTGAACTCGCAAGTGGCGAGTGCGTGGCGGCGCCGGGCGAAGGTCGCCCGCGCGGTCATTGAATTCACTAGTAGCGAAGAACGAGAAACCGATATATCTCTTGCCTCTCCTGCAGACCGTAATATGAAATGTATATAGCACGTGCAACAATAAACATGTGTTCAGCGGAAGCGAGACGTTCTAAACATTATAAATACAGACGCTTACAATAAACTTTCTCTTTGCTTATTCCGATCTCGACGACTTTTATTCAAACAACCATCATTCTTCTACTAGGAATACAAGTCCCTAAACAGCTGCTAGGCTGTTAAATATGGTGTATTGTCATATTAGTCTAAAAAATCTACATTGTCTCAAGTGTTGCTGTCATTCATTCGTTCCACACGCCCAAACCATCTCTATGTGCTCTTCTTAATCTTACTTAACACATCAGTCTTAAGTCCACATTCATCCCTTATCACTGTCAATCCATGTATTCTTCGCACTGCACCTATCTCTTTATTCCGCCCTTCTCAATCTTTTCCACGACCACGTTTCACTCCCATATATAAAAATTGGCACCAAAATACTATTTATTTGCAGATTTTTATATTGTCCGGTTTGAGTATAACTATATGTGTTGACTTTGTTTCCTAACGCTACACACCGTTCAATATCTCTCTCAACACTTCCATCATCTGAGAAAATACTGTTGTGGACTATCATCTTAGCAGATTTTGATACTGTCCGGTTGGAGTATATATGTTTTAGTGCCCCATTGACTATAGTGTTTCCTATCGCTACACACCGTTCCATATTCCTCTTACCTCTTCCATCATCTGAGAAAATACTGTTGTGGACTATCATCTTAGCAGATTTTGATACTGTCCGGTTGGAGTATATATGTTTTAGTACCCCATTGACTATAGTGTTTCCTATCGCTACACACCGTTCCATATTCCTCTTACCTCTTCCATCATATGAGAAAATACTGTTGTGGACTATCATCTTAGCAGATTTCGATACTGTCCGGTTGGAGTGTATATGTTTTAGTGCCCCATTGACTATAGTGTTTCCTATCGCTACACACCGTTCCATATCCCTCTTAACACTTCCATCATCTGAGAAAATACTGTTGTGGACTATCATCTTAGCAGATTTTGATACTGTCCGGTTGGAGTATATATGTTTTAGTGCCCCATTGACTATAGTGTTTCCTATCGCTACACACCGTTCCATATTCCTCTTACCTCTTCCATCATCTGAGAAAATACTGTTGTGGACTATCATCTTAGCAGATTTTGATACTGTCCGGTTGGAGTATATACTAGGTTAGTCAAAAAGTTTTGAAAGCGACATTTATGGAGCAGTAGAAAAACCAAAATTTTTACGCCATTTTAATATTTCATCTTTCATAAGAACGTACTCAAAATTTCATTTCGATCTGTCAATTCATTCTTTGTTTACAAGCCATTTGAAGTTGACGTGTCAGTGTATTTTTTAACAATAGAAAAATCTGAATATCGTGCAGTGATTAAATTCTTTGTTTTGGAAGGTTTATCGGCTACTGAGATCCATGCAAAGATGGTGAAAGTATTAAAGGAGTCTTCTTCTTCATTTCCAACCGTTCACCGATGGGTTTTGGAGTTTAAGTGTGGCCGTACAAGCGTTGAAGACGATCCACGCTCAGGACGTCCAAAAAGTGCATCAACACCAGAAATCATAGCGAAAATACAGGATATGGTTTTGAAAGATCATCGATCGACTGTGGATGTGATAGCTGACACCATAGGCATCTCACATGGAACAACATGGCATATTTTGGGTGTAGTTTTGGGTTTCAAAAAACTGTGTGCACAATGGGTGTCGCATTTGCTAACAATGCAACAAAAACACGTTCGAATGCGACTTTCTGAGCAACATTTGGAGCAATTTCGAAAGGATAAAAAGGATTTTGTGAACCAGGAGTGGTGTGAACCAGGCACTTTGGCTCCGAAGCGAGTTCGTGTCCAAAAATCGGCCAAGAAGGTGTTAGCGTCAGTTTTTTGGGATGCAAAAGGAATTTTATTGATAGATTATCTCCAAACTGGTAAGAAAATCAACTCTGATTATTATTGTGACCTTTTGGACCAGTTGTATGAAAAAATTGTGAAAAAAGACCCGGTTTGCAGAAGAAAAAAATCATTTTTCATCAAGACAATGCACCTGCTCACACAGCTCAAAAAACCATCGCGAAAATCAGTGAATTGGGGTACGAAATGTTGCAGCATCCACCCTATTCGCCAGATTTAGCTCCCTCTGACTTCTGGCTGTTCTCACACCTCAAAAACTTCCTTCGTGGAAAGCATTTTTCATCAAACGAAGAGGTTATAGCCGTCGTAGAGGAGTATTTTGCAGGCCTTCCAGAAAGTCACTTCCGTGATGGGACAACAAAGTTGGAAGATCGTTGAACCAAGTGTATTGATCTTATGGGAGACTATACTGAGCAATAAAAGTGATTTCCCTCCAAAAAAAATGTATTTACATTTCCGCTTTCAAATTTTTTTGACTAACCTAGTATGTTTTAGTGCCCCATTGACTATAGTGTTTCCTATCGCTACACACCGTTCCATAACCCTCTTAACACTTCCATCATCTGAGAAAATACTGTTGTGGACTATCATCTTAGCAGATTTTGATACGTTTGTTAAAAATAAATTACAAAGATTTTGATACTGTCCGGTTGGAGTATACATGTTTTAGTGCCCCATTGACTATAGTGTTTCCTATCGCTACACACCGTTCCATATCCCTCTTAACTCTTCCATTATATGAGAAAATACTGTTGCGGACTATCATCTTAGCAGATTTTGATACTGTCCGGTTGGAGTATATATGTTTTAGTGCCCCATTGACCATAGTGTTTCCTATCGCTACACACCGTTCCATATCCCTCTTAACTCTTCGATCATCTGAGAAAATACTGTTGTGGACTATCATCTTAGCAGATTTTGATACTGTCCGGTTGGAGTATATATGTTTAGTGCCCCATTGACTATAGTGTTTCCTATCGCTACACACCGTTCCATATCCCTCTTAACTCTTCCATCATCTGAGAAAATACTGTTGTGGACTATCATCTTAGCAGATTTTGATACTGTCCGGTTGGAGTATATATGTTTTAGTGCCCCATTGACTATAGTGTTTCCTATCGCTACACACCGTTCCATACCCGTCTTGACTTCCATTATCTGAGAAAATACTGTTGTGGACTATCATCTTAGCAGATTTTGATACTATCCTGTTGGAGTATATATGTTTTAGTGTCCCATTAACTATAGTGTTTCCTATCGCTACACACCGTTCCATATCCCTCTTAACTCTTCCATCATCTGAGAAAATACTACCCAAATAGCAGAATTCCTCAACTTGCGACAATCTTTTAGAATACATTTAGTAGTCTCTCAATCAATGCACACATCTCTTCAACATTTTTTCAGCTTCTTTTTCCACGTCTATATCTCACTACCATACCTCAAAGAATTGTTTTGTATTGTTAGTAATATTAAAATAATACTTACACATTACATTCGTTTAGCATTTCACAAGGTTTTTCATCAACATCTCCGTACCACAAATTATTTGGGATTACCCACACCTTTGGATGGCTGGACCTCAAAGGCCAATTAGGACACGAGAAGAAACTGTTGTAATGGAGACTGTATGGCCACTGTCCAGGACTTGAGCATAATTTAATGTTTTTGGACATATCGTAAGAGATACCATTGTCCGCAATCATTTTGTAGAATATGTCACTCATGTAGTATTGTGACTTATAACCTTGACCAATAGCTGAAAAAGTAACCAAAACACCACTGTATTATGCTTTTATCGTATGCAGTACAACATATTGTGTTTTAGTGCCTCATTGATTGTGTTACCTACCACTATACACCGTTCGATTTCCCTCTTAACTCTTCCATCATCTTAGAAAATACTACCCGAAGACCTTTTAACACTTGTCACCCTGTGCTGGATATCGAGTGACCAGGACTTATATTTTATTTGATTATTCGAAGTTTTAATACATAATAACATTATTTTTATAGCTAATTAAAAAAAATAACCTAGCAGATTTTGCATAATTTTAATTTAAAACATACATTTTTCACTGGATGCTTAGCGTCTAGCACCGTGGCTGGCGTAATTTTTTAGCACACTAAGGCAGGTGTTAATGTCTTCTCTCTTGAATGTATTTTTTTGTCATCTATTTATTTTCTGTGTTTTTTTTAATCTTCTTGTTCTACGTGTTCAAGGGTGTGGGCTGAAAAACATCTGGTGTCCCCGTGGCTGGGCTCGCCCTATATTGGTGGGGTGTATCTTGGCTAGGGGGGGGAGGGGATGTTATTAGATGAGCCCAGACCTTTTGATAGCTTCTGTTTTTTAATGTATTCTTTTTTTAATGTGTTCTTGAAATGTGTCTAAATGTATTATGTACATACTATGTTGCATCAATAAACCTGTATTTATTTATTTATTTATATTGCAATGTGGTTATATCTACCAACCAATCACAAACATGTTTAAGAGACAAATACAAAAAAAAACCTTTAGATTCTCGTATCTATGATAAATAACAAAGGTCGATTACCTAAAATATGCTCACCATATTGAACTTCTCACGGTGTGTAACTGAAGAGGTAATATTCAAAAAAGAACATGTCCATCGGATACAAAAAAATTGTTGATAAAGCAGATTTTTTTCTTATCTATGGTACGAAGCCGTTTTCATTTAAATGAAAAAAATCACATAAATAATTTTAAAATCATAATAAAAAACCAGTTTTTTTCATAAAGAATCTTGTCCAGGCTTCGAACCAATCAAAAAAGATCATGTCCGAATTGACCAATCGTAGCTTTCCGATTGTGTCTAACTTCATACCAGTTCACCAGCAACTGTCAGTTTTAAACCGTACGTACAGTGTAATGTCTAGCATTATACAGCTTTATCTACCTACATACCCTACATATATTTATAGTTTTATACTAATATTTCTTCTTATTTTGTAACACAACTTATTATATTTGATTAAAATTAAAATAAATCACTCTACCCAATTATTTTTTGTAAACTATTTTTGAAATGGAACAAAAACCACCATGTCCCAGAGCTGTTCAATAAAAAAAGATGAAAGTAGAATTGTTGTTACAAAAAGGATCATGTCCATATTTTAAACTAGAATAACTATTTTAATTATTATGATAAGATTTTAAACAACAAATCAAGTCACCTGAAGCGATTTTAATGATTTCAGATATTTTTACAATTAATTATTATGTCATATATTTTTAATGCAAACAGTTTTTTTGCGATTTCCCAACATTCTGATTTGGTGGACATGTTTTTTTTTTTTTTTTAATATTACCTCCTCAACTATAGACGCCTAGAAACAAGAGGGCTTTGCGATATAGGAATAAAATTAAGTAGGCACTAAAGATTTTTCAAATATGCTTTAACTGTCCCGCGATATAAGAATCACAAAATTTATATGTCCCCAATAAATATGCCCGTGCAAGGAATCACCCTCTGTTCTATATAATACGAGTACATAGCAACTTACAGTAGGAATATCATGGCTAAACACTCAGCTATAGTCACGCGTGGTATAGAGATATAGAATGTTTATTTAATGCAGGACACAAGTGATACATGGTTTGCTCTTATATAGGGCAAGACAAACTTGTAACAATACTCGACAAAATATATTCAGAGCATTGCGACACAGAGTATTGTCGATGTAGTGAATACAAAATGTACCCACATATCAACAGAACCAACTGAGTGACACAGTGGATATAGTCTCGGCACTGCCTAGCAGTATGAGAAGAGTCCTTGCTGATATTCTTCCTAACGAATAAGCTAACTCTAGAAGCAGACCCTCTTTGTGTAACAGGAGAAATACGTGCAAAGTGGATTAAAAAAACGGTAGAACTGTAACTATTAGATCACAAGAATGACGTTAAAAATAGAAGAGCGGTTATCTGGAAAGGCCAATAAACAATCACTGTCTGAGCCCAGCGCAAGTCCATGCCCAGAAATACGTCCACCCACCCATCCCACCACCCCCTCTTAACTCATCGAAAACGATGAATATTTTCGACGAGTTAAGAGGAGGTAGCGGGACAGTTAAGGATACAATAGAGATAATACAATAATACAGTTAATACAATAGAGATAATGTGTGAATTTCTATTCCTCACGTTTAATCACTTTAGCGCCATCTAGTTATGTAAATAAAAATATATTAATAGTTACTTGTAAAATGCACGTCAATTAGATTTTCCATTAACGATTTCTGTGTAAGGTACTCCAATTGAAGAGCTTGCTGGCTAATAGAGAAGTCTGTCAACAAAGGAGACAGAGCTGGTGTCGCTCCACGGTCGTATATGGAACTGGCCACGCTGAAGATCACTTCTGTCATATTGGCAAAGGTGGTAATTTTGATTCCACAGCGATCAGGGTTTTGTCTGTTGTTTAATATGGTATCGTAGTACTTTCTGGTATCGAATGACATCTCTCCTTCTATTGCTAGCATCACAAACTGAAAAAAAAGATCAGTTATTAAGCTATAACAGATTTTACCTGTCCATCAACAGTAATAGGGAAGTAACAGGGATATTAGGGTGCGTTAGATTGGAGCAAGTTGGAGAGCTCTGGTTTATGGGAAGTATTTTCTCAACATGTAAGAGTTAAGAGGGATACCGAACGGCGTGTAGCGATAGGAAACAAAGTCAACACATATATGGTATACTCGAACCGGACAGTATCAAAATCTTCTAAGATGATAGTCCACAACAGTATTTTCTCAGATAGGAAACAAAGTCAACACATACATATATGGTATACTCGAACCGGACAGTATCAAAACCTACTAAGATGACAGTCCACACCAGTATTTTCTCAGATAGGAAACAAAGTCAACACATACTATACATATATGGTATACTCGAACCGGACAGTATCAAAACCTACTAAGATGTCCACACCAGTATTTTCTCAGATATGAAACAAAGTCTACACATACATATATGGTATACTCGAACCGGACAATATCAAAACCTACTAAGATGACAGTCCACACCAGTATTTTCTCAGATAGGAAACAAAGTCTACACATATGTACTCAAACCGAACAGTATCAAGATCTATTAAGATGATAGTCCACAACAGTACTTTCAAAGATGTTGGAAGAGTTAAGTAGTATACCAAACGACATGTAGCAATAGGAAACAAAGTCAACACATGTATCATGTACTTAAATCGCACAGTATAAAAATTTACCAAGATGACAGTCCACAATAAAATGAATTTGAATTTACTCGTAAAGTTAAAGCACCAAGTTTATATGTCCCCAATAAATATAGACGTGCATGGAATCACCCTCTGTTCTATATAATACACAGCAACTTACAGAAGGAATATCATGGCTAAACACTCAGCTATAGTCACGCGTGGTATAGAGATATTGAACCGACTGAGTGACACTGTGGATATAGTCTCGGCACCGTCTAGCAGTATGAGAAGAGTCCTGGCTGATATTCTTCCTAACGAATAAGCTATCATTAGAAGCAGACCCTCTGCGTGCAACAGGAGAAGTCGGTTCAACATGAATTTAAAAAAAAAAGACAAGATGTCGTAGTTTTTTCATCTTAAACGTTAAATTTAATTAAAATAATACATCAAAATACCTTAGGAATATCATTTTCAGGAATCGTGACAGGTAGTTCAGTCGAGGCACAGTGACACTCAGGCAATTTACAAATAGTTTTGTCACAGGGTTCGAGGTCTATCTGTCCATTTGTCCACGAGAATATGGACAAAATTAAAAGTAATTTATACATTTTCATTTCTATTCAAGACAACCACCGTTTGAATGAACGTCTTGCAAAGTATATAAAGAAATACATTTATTATCTTTTTTTTAATCATTGTTTTATCATCGAATCGGGTAACAGCTAAAAAAGATAATTGAAATCATTGGTGCTCAAAATTTCGTAAAATTTCATTTTTAAATGTCTTTATTGTAGTATAATATATTATGTATAGTTAAGGCATTAACATTGTGGAAGTTTAAAGACATTGTCATTTATTTTATCAAACACTGTTTATTCCACTTTATATAACGGTATAACCCTACCGGTTTCAAGGCTTTCACTTCATCTTCAAGGGAGCACAAACAAGACTGAATTATGTTCGAACTGGTACCGAGATACACGCTTCTAATGGCAAATATTCGGGCTGGGGACTGGAGGATGGGGGAGGCATGGGACAACCTCGGCGAGCAGCGGAGAGATTTTTGGCATATATGTGTTTGCCAGATGTTCACCTCAATGCACTGACTTAGAAATTTCTAAGGCCTCTAATCTGTCCAATTTATTTCTGTTACTACTGATATGTAAAAATTTGGCAGCGTCGATAGAAAATGTGTGGTTTTCACGGTGACAATGATTAACTATTTCAGAATAAATTAGAGGATGTGTTAACCTTTTCTTCCCTGTGTTGGGTATCTTCTACACGTTGCTTCTAATAACCATCAATATCTCTATACATATAATAAATACAAGGTTAAGATTTTAGGTAGTCCTACATAATATATTTACGCATTGATTTAAAAAATAATATTAATAATAATCAGAATTTATCGACTACATCGAGGTGTTTTGTAAAGATCGAAAACAAATTCGCATTTAAACGCTGCGAGTACCTCGTCTTGACGATAGGTGAATAGTATGCGGGAAGCGCGACACTATATTCGCATCTCACTCTTGCATACTAGACTGAATTGCAAGGAGCTGAATTGTCTCAACGTCGCAAGCAAAGGCGTAAGCGCCGGGGTATGCGACTGACGTTCCGCGCCATTAGAAGCTTCTAGGCTTGCAAATAGGTTAGACGTACGCCCGTTCCGTGAGCGTTTTTTAATGTTTTCAGATGGTTTTTTAATGTTTTCAGCCAATAAATCTCAATTATTATAATTTTTAACTTCAATTATAATTAATTAAGGGGATTATCTATGAATGTTCTTATTTTTCCGATTTAAAATCGCAAATTTTTTATTGCGTACTCACTACCCAACACCGGAGCACGCGTATTATTTTTATCACCGTAAGGGAAGGGTTAATGCGGATTTGTGAATTCATATCAATTTATGATATAGAAATTTAATCCTTATTGCAAAGCTCGTAATATTTTTATAGAGAGATTTTTGGAATAGATGTGTTTGTCAGATGTTCACCTCGATACACTGACATAGAAATTTCTAGGGCCTCTAATCTGTCTTATACCTGGAACCAAAATAATTAAATAATATAATATTTTATTTATAGTTAAGGCATTAACATTGTGGAGGTTTAAAGATATTGTAATTTGTTTTATCAAACACTGTTTAGCCCACTTTATGTAACGGTATAACCTTACCGGTTTTAAGGTTTTCCCTTCTTTATCAGGGGAACACAAACAAGACTGATTTCTGTTGTTCCAACTAATACCAACATATACATTTCTAACAGTAAAAAATCGGGTTGGGGACTGTGGGTGGAGAGAGGCAGGAGACAACTTTAGCGAGCAGAGGCAAGATCTTGGGAATATATGTGTTTGCCAGATGTTCACCCCGATACACTTACTTGGATATTTCTAGGGCCTCTAATCTGTCCAATTTATTTCCGTTACTACTGATATGTAAGAATTTGACATCATCGATAGAAAATGTACGGTTTTCACGGTGACAATGATTAGCCATTTCAGAATAAATTAGAGGATTTGTTAAGGCGGATTTGTGTTCACGAAATCTCTTTTCAAAAGATCTTCCTGTCTTTCCTATATAGAAATGATCACAGTCAGCACATAAGAGTGTATACACACAGCACTGTTGCTAAGTATTCCATTTTTGCCTTTCCCATTAAATAAGGGTTTCCGGAGATTAAAATTAGTGTAAAAAGCTGGCTTTATGTGACTTGGAATATTTTTGGTTATTTCGTATATGTTTTTTTATAAATAGGACTTTGCTCCATTTATATGTTTTTTCATAAGCATGCTGATGTGGGGAAATATATAATATCTAATGGTCCCAGCCATTATCTTCCAATCTTTATACTCAATTTATTTATATTTATTTTTAATGTCAATAAAAGTAGGTTTGACCCCTGAGTTACAGCGCCCTTGAGGCGAGTCTGCTTTTAAAATGGAACTGTATAAATTTAAAACACTCAGCTGTAGTCACGCGTGCTATAGATACTATATATTGAACCGACTGAGTGACACTGTGGATATAGTCTTGGCACCGTCTAGCAGTATGAGAAGAGTCCTGGCTGATATTCTTCCTAACGAATAAGCTAACACTAGAAGCAGACTCTCTTTGTGTAACAGGAGAAATCCGTGCAAAGTGGATAAATCAAAACAAGGCAACCTTTCCTATTAGTTTGGCGAAAGCCAAACTTTCAGATGGAGATAAAGGAACACATGGAATGGTACTTACGGGTGTTGAAGACGGGAGTCGGAGGTATCGGCTGATCTTCTTCGTCTGGTTCTTCGGTTGATGATTTATTCGTCTGGTTCTTCGGGCGATGAAGCGTATTGGTTGTTACTGGTCCTCCTGAGGTGTCACCCGGGTGATGGTTCGTGCACAAGTGAACGAGACGACGGAAATATGTTCGTCGAGTTAAAACTACCACAACTCGCGACAATACGATAATTTAGGATAGGTGAGAACAATATTTGATCGCGCGAAAGGGCCGGCGGCGATAATAGAGCGGCCCGCGCGCGACAGGGCCGGGAGCGACGACAGAGCAGCCCACGAGCGGAATAGTCATTTTGCGTCACGCTCCGGCGTGAACACCTATGTTGGGTTGCTTATTGAGGAATTTATATTTTTTTAAAGGTTGGACAAAATTACTATATCTCATAAAAGTTTCAGAATATTGTAATGAAATGTTGTATATGTTATTTGTTTAAAATACTTAATTTAGTTATATACTATATAGTAATTCTGTCTAGTATATAGTAATTCTGTCAATGTTCTTCTTTGTGGAGAGCTACTTCTTCTTCTTCTCAGTGTCATGTCAGGTCCCCCCAACGTTGAATATCACCTGAGAGTAGATATCTTTGTCCCCGGCAGCACAAAAAAGATCTCCAACGCCCCTTATGCCAGTCCAATCACGTATATTGCGGAGCCTTTGTGGAGATTTGCCTTCGGAGGAGATTTGCCTCCTACCAACACCTCTTCGACCCTCTATCTTGCGTTGGATGATCAGGTGCAGTAATTTGTACTTTTGTCCTCTAAGTAAATTACCCAAATAGGACACCTTTCGGATTTTAATATTAGTCAGCAACTCTCTATCAACTTTGGCTCTTTGAAAAACCCTTGTAGATTTACTAATAATACAAATATACAGTGCAAATATAAGTGGAAGGTGTGGTTGAGGAAGAACAACGAAAGTGTGGTTGGACCAAGTGTACGATATTTTGAAAGAAATAAATGTCAAAAGTCAGAGGATTTGATAATAAATGAAATATCACACGTAATCCACTTTGCTTATCGAATTGCAAAATGCATGCAATAATCATTATTGAATATTGAATAGGAATATATAGTATTATATATGACCTAAATTTACATTGTTTGATCAAAGTGATTGATGATGGCATTAAAACATTTGTTTTTTAAATGGTACCTTGATTGAATTATTTAATATTTTGAAAGAGGTAATTATTTAATACTTTTATCGCAATCTCTTCCAGCCAACCAGACAAAAATAAATTAAGTGAGTTACATGTTTGCAAAAAAATATTCAAATGGCTATCCATCCCTACGAAATCCATAAACACATAGTGAGCATATGACCACGAACTTCACAAAGACGGACAATTACCCGAACATTATTTTTCATATAAAGTGAGATATCATCAATCAAAAGAAAAGTAAGGTGTATGGCACCGGCACAAAGAACTGTAACATAGGTGGATGGCTGCTGCGCAATGCTAGGAGAATTCGGGTCACGTTCAGAGGCGTAGATTGGTGAAAAATTAGCAGGATGAAGATATTCCTCTTAGGCATTAGCAGGTCTCAAGTAAAACACAGTAGGCAGAGTCAACTGAGAATAATGATTTATTTTGTAAAGGACCCTTCTTTTGAACGGTCAATTGCAAGCGCCATTTTCCGCCCCTGCATGCGCTCATACCTCCCGAAATATCACAATTTTTGGGAGTTTGCGCAATGCAGAGTCTGACCAGCCAGCGATATAGTCTCACAACGACCGTCCATAAGTCTCATTTCCGCTGCGGTTGTGATGCAGCGCGGACCCAAAGAAACATAAATATTTACACACAAAAATACCAAAATAACATCAAATTTACATATCATGAATCTATACACATTAAGGGTGACGCATACGTCCGATACAGAAGAGATGGTGGAGAGGAAAGGAAAAGAAAAATTGGGAATGAAACACGTTATTTTACTGACTAGAAATTAAGATTTTTATTAATGGTTTAAAACATTTTCGATAAGTGAATTGTACATAAGAAGAAAAAGAGTTACTGCTGTGAAACGGCGCTGTATAAATTGTCCTTTTTTATCAATTTGAATAAAAAATTAAATATTTTTTATATTAACTAGGAGTAACAGAACAAATATACAGTGCAAATGTGAGTGATTGGATGGCTTGATAGAAGAGGAAGACACTGGATGAAATGTGTGATATTTTAAAAGAAAGAAATGTGAGGAGACGCGTAGGAGCTGCATGATGAGGTTTATACATGTTGAAAAGGTGAACGATGTGTGTCGCGATAAGAAAAACTGGCATTCTCTCGAGAAATTGTAAAGGTTGTTTGAGAAGGTGTTTGGATGTAGGAGAGGCTAAGTACGTATGTCGATAAAGGAAAGTTTGGCGCTCTGTCCTCTCTGCCTATCCCGAAAGGGAAATGGCGTGATGGTACATATATACGAGTATGTATGTAAATATTGTTAAAATATTCCGGCAAATACTAAAATAGATGTCTTGGGGCTTAGATTATACTTGAGAAAATGTAGGATGGTTCCTGTGACATTTGAAATGTGATGTCTCAAAGGGATGGGGTAAAATCGTTTTTTTTTTACAAATCGAATCGTTTTTTTATAAATCGAATCGTTTTTTTATAAATAGAAAAATTGTTTTTCTCTAAACTGACGTTTTAATTCCTAATTTTCATTATACTGACTTTCTAATGTATTGTATGATTTGTATCTATCTTTAAATAGGCCAAGATCCACTATGGATTAATACTAATTACGAACATTTCATTTTAGGTATAAAAAAATCTAAAATCCAATTATCGTATACCCCATCCATAGCCAATGCGGACTAACGTAGTGACTTTTGACAAACGTCACCAAATATTATTTGATTTTAACAAACTGCCACATTTTTGCTAATTTGTAACAAGATATATTAATGTGTCATTATTGTTAGTTTTATGTAATGTATTAACCTAAATGACTTGCTATTTATTAGAATCGAGGCTTATATTAAAGTTGATAAAATAATTAAAAATACTGAATATCGTTACAAGGTTGTATTGGAGCAAATTTGTGAACTGTCACAGGGACAATGCTACAATTTCTCAAGTATAGTTTAATATGATTATGATGTATTGACAGGTGTCGAATTTATTTATCAGCTACCGGAATAAAAGGATTTGTACTATCTGTTAATAAATAAATCCAGTTTATTATACGAAAATAACAATTTTATCTTATCAATAATGTACAGTTGAAAACGAATTTATATTATCAATAATTTCCTTGAACTAATTTCAATTAAATTTATGACGTTAATTCATCAAACATGATTTACAGAATGACCCAAAAGTCACAAGCTTAAAGTCACCATTTAAAATTTGAAAAACTCCAAACAACTTTCTATGGGGGTATTTGAAAGATAGAGTATACCGTTACAATTCTCAAATTTGAAGGTTATAAAAATCATCCGTGAACAATTTGAAGAAATAAGTCAAGAAACATTACGACAGGTTATGATTCACGCCTTAGAAAGAGCGTGTCAGTGTGAAGAGCAAAATGGTAGATATTTAACACGTTCAGTGCGTCGAACACGGCTCACGTGTCCATACAAATATTGCAGCCACGCGTTGAACACGGGAGGCGTGTTCATGTCATCTTTACAATGCATTGAATCGAAAATATTAGAGGGTCGCTTCAAAAGTTGACGAAAGTTAAAAGCGTAACTATATACGCTTCAGTTTATGTCAGTATTTCGTGCTGGTCGGTCAAAGCGGTGATTTTTTATGATATATTCATTAAAGGGTCGTTTTTTATGATATACTCATTAAAGGGTCGTTTTTTATGATATACTCATTAAAGGGTCGTTTTTTATGATATACTCATTAAATGGTCGTATTTTATTATATACTCATTAAAGGGTAGTTTTTTATGATATACTCATTAAAGGGTCGTTTTTTATGATATACTCATTAAGGGTCGTTTTTAATGATATACTCATTAAATGGTCGTTTTTTTATATACTCATTAAAGGGTCGTTTTTTATGATATACTCATTAAAGAGTCGTTTTTTATGATAAACTCATTAAAGGGTCGTTTTTTATGATATACTCATTAAAAGGTCGTTTTTTATGATATACTTACTCATTAAAGGATCGTTTTTTTTATGATATACTCATTAAAGGGTCGTTTTTTTATATACTCATTAAATGGTCGTTTTTTTTATGATATACTCATTAAAGGGTCGTTTTTTATGATAAACTCATTAAAGGGTCGTTTTTTATGATATACTCATTAAAGGGTCGTTTTTTATGATATACTCATTAAAGGGTCGTTTTTTATGATATACTCATAAACGTCTCCCGATAAGGATTCGTCGCCGGTTTAATGTGTTTTGAAGACACGAAGGAATACACTTGTATATGATTTTTAAATAGAAAGTAAAATTCGATTTTTAACAAAGTTATGGGTTTTCAAAAATTTGCAAATTTCCAGCATCTCTGTATGACCTTAAGTATTTTAAACGCAGTGAACGTGTTTTAAAGCGTGTAATTTTAAAAATTATTATTTCCAAATAGGTTTTTTTGTTTTTAAAAGAATAAATGTAAATTATTAAGAAATAAAAAAGTTATATTATTTTTAAATAGTCTCGTGACTTTTGGGCTATCCTGTTATTTTTATACTTTGCGATTATCGATTATTTTAAGACGTTGCTTAGTCGTGAATTTCTCCGTATTTAATTTAAAAAAGTAAAAAAAGTATAATTAAATAATTGTAGAAAGTTATTTGAATTTTAAATAATTTAGTGACTTTTGGGCCGTCCTGTATATATTGGCATTTTTCGATAAGAATATTTATAATTCTCTACAGTACAGCAGAATGTGACATAATATTAGATAGCTGTTGTTGTTTAACGGTTAGCATTAAGGCTTACCAATCGGGAGTTACGAGATCGATTCTTGACAGATGCACTCACAAACAATATCTCTTTCAGCGTAGCACTAGTCCATGACCTCTGAAAATTAACGGCGAGATAAGAGGGGGCGGCGGGGCAGTTAAGGATATTATATAATAGAATTGTTATGGGCGGAACAGTTAAGGATATTGTATAATAGAATTGTAGAACCTCTTTTGCCCAAAGGCAATATGCTTATTTGGCTCCCATTACATACAATGGCGTGCCGACTTCAATAAAGATAAAGGTAGGAAAACCATTTAGACAGTCGATCGGAGCGTGGTTGTTATTGCGACAGGATTTTGAGTACTTGGGCTTTCAGGATGAATGACGTGTGGAATGGATTTGTGTGAGTTCGTGAGTGTGGGTTTCTTCTTGTTGTTTTAATTTTGGTTTTTTTTGTATTTGTGTTTCTGTGTATTTTTTGTTTTAATTTTAATTTTTATTCTTATGATTGTGTGCGGCATATTTTGGAATGAATATTTTTGGTCTTTCTGGAGTGATGATGTGTGAGGAGTTTAATTCTGCAAGATGTTTCCAGTTGTAGTTGAGTGTCACTGTTTGTCAGGTTGATGAGAACGTGCAACGGGGTTTTATTTTTGTGTCATCAAAAATCGGGAAGAAGTATCGATTTATTTTTTCATGCTAAATATCCTCAGTGTGATGCAGGCAAAAGCCTAGTTTACTGGGGATACGACAAATGAAAGGAGACAAACCCAGATCCATTAAAATTGTATGTCCAAATCAAATTACCTATTGTTTTTTCGCAAATTGTATATATTTCTTGTCATGTGTAATAATAAATAAAATAAATAAATATGATCTTGCCGTCCATTTCTCACGTTCAACCAATTCAGTTTCTTCAGGTATGAAATTATATGATCGTACTTTTTCAGGTTAAAAATAAATCCCATCAAATATTTGTGAAAACGCTGTAATATGTACCGCTGTTTATCCGTAATATCCAAGTAACAGACGTCCGCATAGTCCATAATCGGAAAGAGCAGAGATTGCGCTAGTAAAATTTTGGTTTAACAGGCAGGAATCTTTGCAATACTTTAACACTTCCTTCCCTATGATGTGTAACTAGTACACATTGCTTCTAAACACTTTAATATCTCTATAAATATAATAAATACTGGGTTCAGATTTTAGGTATTCCTCCGTAATACATTTACGCATTGAATGAAAAAATAATATTAATAATAATTAGCACTTATCGGCCACATCAGATATATTTTGTGAAAATCGGGAATAAATTCACCGATACAATCAAACATGCGCCAGTGTGTGACGTAGGTATATTCATTCTAAAAAAAACCGCTATGGGTGAGGAAGCGACGCTATTCACGTCTCACTCTTCTTCGGTATATGAGAACTCAAGAAATAGAATCGCAGTTCGCAGTTGTTTCTTCCTTCGAGGTATAATATATGATACACAGTATTAGTGTTCCGAGTCCCGTCTCAGTAGCTCGCGGGCATCCATACGAGGTGGTCTTTGTGGTCATTTTGTGAACGTTGGCCGATGTTTTTTCATGTTTTCAACAATTAAATTTCAATTATTATCACTTTTGACTTCAAATTTAACTAATTTAAGCGATTTACCATGAATATTCTTATTTCTCCGATTTTAAATCGCTCATTTTTACATGTGTATTGAATACACAGCACCGGAACGGGCGATTTTTTTTAGCACAGGAAGGGAAAGGTTAAGATAACAAAGGCTGAAAAAGAAACTTCGGTTTACCTCATTTATATGATCTCGCCATGAGAGAGTTTTATCCACCTTCGATATTATTAACAAATATTTCTGCTCTATATACCATATATATCCCACCAAGAGAAGAGCGATAAACTATGTAGAAAGAGCATACTCCCTGCTTAAGCGTAGCGCAAGTCCATGCTCAGAAGGACGCTGAAAAATTTCGAAGTGACAAGAGGGGGCGGCTGGACATTTAAGAATATTACACAATAGATATGTGGCGTCCATATGCTCGGTCAATGACTGGCGATGCGACCTTTGCATACCTTGACAATTCAAAACAAACGAGTACAAGGTCCACACGCCGGTCATTCAACTCATTGTCATACGCGGAGCGCATTCCATGCTAGAGCGAGAAGGCAGCACATCTGTCGCGCCAAATCCCAAAATAAATTTCTGCATTCAAAAGTTTCTGCATTCACTATACGCCGCACGCGGCGTATAGTGAATGCAGAAACGAGACGGCGGGATATCTTGCTCGCATTCCCTCACACATTCAAGAATGATATAAATACCTACGTCTACCAATAAAATGCCTCTCTCTGCATTGCGATCTAAAACGAGGTTTATTTATCAACAAATCATCATCATCTCTCCCTTAAGGACATAGCTCCTAAAGATATATTATGTGGATTTGGTGTCTATTTCTTACGTTGAACCAGTTAGTGTCAATATTTAGTGTGTTTACGATCATCGACTTGCGTTTCGATCAAGCAGGTATTGTACTCGTATATTGGTCAAAACATATGTGTGGAGTATTTTTATGTATGGTTGCGAGACATGGTGCATAGGCGAAAGGAATCGAAAAAGATTGGAAGCCTTCGAGATGTGGACCTATAGAGGAATCCTAAGGATTTCCTGGAGAGACCACATTATTGAAGAATTTATACAAATGACGAGGTTCTCAGCAGGATCGAAGGAACCAGGCACCTGTCAAACACCATATCGGAAAGGCTTGCAGAATGGATGGGTCATATGCTGCGACATGAAGATCTCCTGCGCAATATACTGGAGGGAATGATTGAGGGATCGATTGGCAGAGGACCCCCTCGCCGAGAGTATCTGGAGCAAATATGCCACGATATGGACTGCACCTCCTATACAGAGCTCAAGAGGATCGCTGAAGACCGAGCGGAGTGGAGGAGGAGATGCAGGGCTTTGCTTGAAACCAATCTCCAGGATTGAAACTAAATAAGAAGTATATTAGCTAAACATATTGACTTGTTCTTCTTCCCATTGTCATGTCAGGTCCCCCCAACGTTGAATATCACCTGAGAGAAGACATCTTTGTCCCCGGCAGCCCAAAAAAGATCTCCAACGCCCCTTATGCCATGCCAATCACGTATATTGCGGAGCCAGGAGATTTGCCTCCTGCCAACACCTCTTCGACCTTCTATTTTGCCTTGGATGATCAGGTGCAATATATTGACTGAGACAATAAATTAGAAAGAAAAAAACATGGGGATTTTAATTATTTTTATTTACATAATTGTATTTCAAAACAAGTGTTTTCTATGTTGTTTTTTAAATATATTAACAAGAAGGATTATTCATAATTTCAGTTATTGTTTTTGGCCTCTGAATCCACTCGATAACTTTAGAAGGAGAAACCTAAAAAAAAAAAAAAATAGTTTACTATATCAAATATCGTAATGAAAATAAAATACTTTATACTTGAGAAATTGTAGCATGCTCCCTGTGATAGTTCACAAAGATGCCCCAATACAATCTTGTAACGACGTTCAGTAATTTTAATTATTTTATTAACTTTAATATAAGCCTCGATTCTAATAAATAGCAAGTTATTTAGGTAAATACATTACAGTAAACTAACAATAATGACACATTAATACATCTTGTTACAAATTAGCAAGAATGTGTCAGTTTGTTACAATCAAATAATATTTGGCGACGTTCGTCAAAAGTCACTACGTTAGTCCGCATTGGCTAGGGATGGGGTATACGATAATTGAATTTTCGATTTTTTTATACCTAAAATTAAATGTTCGTAATTAGTATTAATTCATAGTGGATCTTGGCCTATTTAAAGATAGATACAAATCATACAATACATTAGAAAGTCAGTATAATGAAAATTAGGAATTAAAACGTCAGTTTAGAGACAAACAATTTTTCGATTTAAAAAAAAAACGATTGGCTTAGTAAAAAAAAACGATTTTACCCCTATTCCTTGGAGACATGACATTTCAAATGTCACAGGGACCAGGCTACATTTTTTCAAGTATAGTAATTAATAAATAAATAAATAAATAATAGGTTTATTGATAGCAACATAGTATGTACAGATTATATTTAAATAACACTTTTAAAACACATAAATTGCAGATAATACATTAAATACAGAAGCTATCAAAAGGTTTGGGCTCATCTAATAGCATCCCCTCGGCCAAGATACACCCCACCAATATAGGTCGAACCCAACCACGGGGACACCAGATGTTTTTCAGCCCACACCCTTAGTGTAGTAAATTCAATTTAGTGTAGTAATTCAGTCAACATTATCCTTTGTAGAGAGCTCCACCACACTCCTCAAACATATACCGGGTCTCACTTCTCTTCTAGTGTGCAGCACACACCTTGCAAGTTCTGTAGGGGTTTCATTTTTTGCCAGTTGATAGAATTTATATCAACATATATGTTTAGACACATTTTTCGACAAGATGTTCGGTAGATCCTGCAAATTCTTCATTCCATATGAACTCAAAGTCCATCTCTAGATTCATATGTCAAAATCTTCGAGATATGACACTTCTCTGCACATTGATGATGCGATGTCAGAATCTCCACCATAAATCAATTCATCCATATTTTATTACCTAAGGCAGGTCTCTAAACCTTTTAGCCTAAGGGCCACACTGACTCCTCCACTAAGTTCCAAATGCCAAGACCTAGCTAGCTCATCACACCAACGTACTGTAGTTTTGAATTACGCGCAAATTTTCGTATTGGGACTAGCCGGCGAGTGACAACTATGGCGCAGGGTGCGGGGGTGGACTCCGCTCCGTTCGCAATTTCGGTTGGTACTTACGGTCGGTGTAGCGATATTTTTAAATAAAAATATTTAAAGTCATCATTGCTGGAATTTTATAAGAGTCTTCCACTCACACAGTTTGATCGGTTGCATAAATTTGTTAAAAAAAAGTGCTTGAGATGTATGGCGGATCTGAATTCGTCTGTGAAAAAATTGGCGCATGGTACGCAAAAACGTCTGTGAAGAAATTGGCGCATGGTTGGCCACCTTTGATCTAGGGTATTTTCCATGCTAGAAATCAGGACATTATCGTTTGAAGGTTGAAGAATTGTTTACAAAAACATTTGCTAGATGTCAGTAATATGTCTTTTTTGGATGAAGTGTCGTTCACGTGAAAACACGGAAACGGGACTCTACGCAAATCTAGTTTAAAACACGGGATCGAGATACAAAGAATAAACAGAAACATGATGCTTAGTCAAGAAAGTATAGTCTCCTGATTTGTGACATGGATGAACCCCATGACCAGTGCTTTCCCAAATGGGCGATACTACCCAGGGAGGGCGCTGGAAAGATTCAAGGGGTGATAGTAGCCTCGGGTGTAATTGGGAGACGATGCCCTTCGCCATTCTAATGTCAATTCAATGTAATGGAAGTTAGTTGTTTCTGTTGAACTAATTTTGCTGCTGTAAATAATATAATGTCTGTTATTTTTGCTGCTGTATATAATATAATGTCTGTTATTTTGCTGCTGTATATAATATAATGTCTGTTATTTTTGCAGCTGTATATAATATAATGTCTGTTATTTTTGCTGCTGTATATAATATAATGTCTGTTATTTTTGCTGCTGAATATAATATAATGTCTGTTATTTTTGCTGCTGTATATAATATAATGTCTGTTATTTTTGCAGCTGTATATAATATAATGTCTGTTATTTTTGCTGCTGTATATAATATAATGTCTGTTATTTTTGCTGCTGAATATAATATAATGTCTGTTATTTTTGCTGCTGAATATAATATAATGTCTGTTATTTTTGCTGCTGTATATAATATAATGTCTGTTATTTTTGCAGCTGTATATAATATAATGTCTGTTATTTTTGCAGCTGTATATAATATAATGTCTGTTATTTTTGCTGCTGTATATAATATAATGTCTGTTATTTTTGCTGCTGAATATAATATAATGTCTGTTATTTTTGCTGCTGTATATAATATAATGTCTGTTATTTTTGCTGCTGAATATAATATAATGTCTGTTATTTTTGCTGCTGTATATAATATAATGTCTGTTATTTTTGCAGCTGTATATAATATAATGTCTGTTATTTTTGCTGCTGTATATAATATAATGTCTGTTATTTTTGCTGCTGAATATAATATAATGTCTGTTATTTTTGCTGCTGTATATAATATAATGTCTGTTATTTTTGCAGCTGTATATAATTTAATGTCTGTTATTTTTGCTGCTGTATATAATATAATGTCTGTTATTTTTGCTGCTGAATATAATATAATGTCTGTTATTTTTGCTGCTGTATATAATATAATGTCTGTTATTTTTGCTGCTGAATATAATATAATGTCTGTTATTTTTGCTGCTGTATATAATATAATGTCTGTTATTTTTGCAGCTGTATATAATATAATGTCTGTTATTTTTGCTGCTATATATAATATAATGTCTGTTATTTTTGCTGCTGAATATAATATAATGTCTGTTATTTTTGCTGCTGTATATAATATAATGTCTGTTATTTTTGCTGCTGTATATAATATAATGTCTGTTATTTTTGCAGCTGTATATAATATAATGTCTGTTATTTTTGCTGCTTTAAATAATATAATGTCTGTTATTTTTGCTGCTGAATATAATATAATGTCTGTTATTTTTGCTGCTGTATATAATATAATGTCTGTTATTTTTGCAGCTGTATATAATATAATGTCTGTTATTTTTGCAGCTGTATATAATATAATGTCTGTTATTTTTGCTGCTGAATATAATATAATGTCTGTTATTTTTGCTGCTGTATATAATATAATGTCTGTTATTTTTGCAGCTGTATATAATATAATGTCTGTTATTTTTGCTGCTGTATATAAAATAATGTCTGTTATTTTTGCTGCTGAATATAATATAATGTCTGTTATTTTTGCTGCTGTATATAATATAATGTCTGTTATTTTTGCTGCTGTATATAATATAATGTCTGTAATTTTTGCTGCTGTATATAATATAATGTCTGTTATTTTTGCTGCTGTATATAATATAATGTCTGTTATTTTTGCTGCTGTATATAATATAATGTCTGTTATTTTTGCGGCTGTATATAATATAATGTATGTTATTTTTGCTGCTGTATATAATATAATGTCTGTTATTTTTGCAGCTGTATATAATATAATGTCTGTTATTTTTGCTGCTGTATATAATATAATGTCTGTTATTTTTGCAGCTGTATATAATATAATGTCTGGTATTTTTGCTGCTGTATATAATTTAATGTCTGTTATTTTTGCTGTTGTATATAATATAATGTCTGTTATTTTTGCTGCTGTATATAATATAATTCTGTTATTTTTGCTGCTGTATATAATATAATGTCTGTTATTTTTGCTGCTGTATATAATAAAATGTCTGTTATTCCTTCTAACTGTACATAATTTCTTTTAAACCTGTTTATGCCATCGTTGATAGGACTCGTAATCGAGAATTCCTTCGTTATTTCATTGTTAACTCAATTGTAAAGCAAAGTTGTGCCGTGGATTTGTTTTTGTAAGTAGTTTAAATACCTTGGAAGCATCCTAGTAGAAGACCTCGACCCAGAAACCTAAGTCAAGTGCAGAATTGAATCATCTCGTGTGGCTTTTAATAAAATGAGAAGCGTATTCTGCGATGATAATATAAACTTGAAACTTCGACAACGGTTAGTCAAATGCTACGTTTGGTCAAGGTTATTGTATGGAGTGGAATTATGGACCCTCAAAGTTGGTAGTATGAACCGATTGGAAGCATTCGAAATGTGGATGCACCGGAGAATGCTACGGATACCCAGGACGGATATGGTCAGCAACACGAGGGTTCTTCAAAGAGCCTAAGTTGATGGAGAGTTGCTGACTAATATTAAAATCCGAAAGGTGTCCTACTTGGGTCATGTACTTAGAGGAGCAAAGTACAAGCTACTGCACTTGATCATCCAAGGCTAAATAGAAGGTCGATGAGGTGTTGGCGGGAGGCAAATCTCCTGGCTCCGCAATATACGCGATTGGATTGGGATAAGGGGCATTGGAGATCTTTTTCGGGCTGCCGGGGACAAAGATGCCTATTCTCAAGTGATATTCAACGTTGGGGGGACCTGACATGACACTGGAAAGAAGAAGATGAAGTAAATGAGCCGTTACACACCAGCAAACTCACTGACCACACCGCTGTACTAGTTCTGATGGCACACCGAAGAGAGACAATCGGGACACACCAGCATGTTATTTTACCCACTTTTCTGAAATAATAGATACGACCGAAGTCATAGGTATCTTTATATCCCTGAATACTAGGCTGAAAAACTACATGTGTCATTCGAGGAGAGTAGCATAGCGTGGGATTCAAACTGGCAACCTTCCGTACGGAAGTCCATTGTGTTACCAAGCAGCAATGCACCTCAAATGTATATATAAACTTAATGAAAATAAATAATACAGGAGCTTACCACAAAAACATCAGGCAGTTCTTTCAAATAATCTAAAAATGTGATAAACCCACTGAGACGGCCATTGTTATTGAACCAAGAATTGTGTACCCTCAGGGTTATAGGCACTCGGTTGAGATCACTGAGGTGAAGAAACTCTCTGATCAGAAACTGGGTAACTCCTATTGCATCTTCTGGTCTGAAAAGTTAGAAAAATATCTAATCGTCATGTATTCTAACAATAATTATTAAAAAGACAATTAATATACAGCCCACTTTCACTTCTGTCTTTTTGCGATCTCTATGTTATATGACATCATCAACTTTGTTTGAGTGGCGGTGTATTCCCTCATTGCGTTTGCAGTCTTTTCAACACACTTTGCACTGATTTCTTCTATTACGCAAATACGGGTTGGTTCTAGAGTTAGCTTATTCGTTAGGAAAAATATCAGCCGCCAGGGTTCTTCTCATACTGCTAGGCGGTACCGAGACTATATCCACAGTGTCACTCGGTCGGTTCAATATCTCTATACCACGCGTGACTATAGCCGAGTGTTTAGCCATGATACTCCTTCTGTAAGCTGCTATGTATTATATAGAACAGAGGGTGATTCCTTGCACGGGCATATTTATTGGGGACATATAAACTTAGTGCTTCTAGAATCGCGGGACAGTTAAAGCAACCTTGGAAAACCTTAAGTAGGAATATCGCAATGGATTCTTGCCTTCTTGTTTCGAGGCTTCTATAGTTACACACCGTGAGAAGTTCGGGATGGTGAGCATAACATATTTTGGGTAATCCCCCTTTGTTCTGTACCATAGATATCTGAGGATTTGTCTTTATATTTGTTCTATATTGTTTTTATATTTGAGCTGATGAGGAGCCCAAACTGTAGATGCATATTCTAATTTGGTTCTAATTAGATAATTATATAAGTTTCGGAGGATCACTTATCATACATACTCGTACATCAAGGTGGTCATCAACATACCATTATGTACACAAAGAGGGTCTGCTTCTAGAGTTAGCTTATTCGTTAGGAAGAATATCAGCCAGGACTCTTCTCATACTGCTAGGCGGTGCCGAGACTATATCCACAGTGTCACTCAGTCGGTTCAATATCTCTATACCACGCGTGACTGAGTGTTTAGCCATGATATTCGTCCTGTAAGTTGGTATGTAGAACAGAGGGTGATTCCTTGCACAGATATATTTATTGGGTACATATAAACTTAGTGCTTCTAGAATCGCGGGACAGTTAAAGCAACCTTGGTAAACCTTAAGTAGGAATATCGCAATGGATTCTTGTTTCGAGCCTTCTATAGTTACGTATGGCAAGAATATATCCATAGTGTCACTCAGTTGATTCAATATCTCTATACCACGTGTAACTGATTTTATATTTCCTCTCCACCATCCCTTCCTTTTCCTTTGATTGATGATATCTCACTTTATATGAAAATGAATATTCGAGTGATTGTCCGTCTTTGTGGCGTTAGTGGGCATATGCTCACGTATGTGTTAATGAATTTTGTGGGGATGGATAGTCATTTGGAGAGCGTTTTTGCATTATACGTGGCTATTTAAATTGATTGGTAGCCTTAATAGATCCTCCGTGACCGGATCGCAACCTTCCATTGTTGGTCTCTATCTTGGCCAGTTTTGGTTTGGCCACCAGAAGAGGTTGCTTCTTCATTTCTTCTATTCATTTTGGAAAAGTTGGGCTGATCTACTAAGTGGTAGTTTTTACCATATTGCCTTAGTGGGTTGGTATGACTTTTTTTTATATTGTTTTGAGTTTTCCTTCTCTATTTGGTGTAGAACAAAGATTTAGTGCTGTACAGAGGTAAATGTTCTCTTCGTTCGATGGTCCTACAGCCCATATCAAACTTTGGCCTCCTTCAATCGTCACCTCCAACTCCTCCTGTCTTCCGCCACGACCCTCCAATCCTGCGCCTGCAGCAGCCGGGTTGCGTCCCTCTCAACTTCGTCCTTCCATCGCAGCCTCGGCCTGCCCACTCTCCTTCTCCCACCCGGGTGTCCCTCCAGGATTCTTTTGGATGCTCGCGATGACGGCATTCTCTGCACATGTCCGGCCCATCTCAATCTTCTCAGTTTCACATGTACAGATAGCCTGGAAGCTTTGTAGATATTATACAGCTCGTCGTTGTGTCATATTCGCCAGGTTTCGCCATCATTCACGGGGCCCAGGATCCTACGTAGTACTCTTCTCTCGAAGACATCCAACAACTCTGCGGATTTAGTTGTCAGTGTCCATGCTTCGTATCCATATGCCACTGTTCTAATAATTGTGAGGTTAAGGTTATACCACCAATATCGGTCTCCATTGTCTGGTTAGTTTATTAGCAGTATGCACTAGATATATGGTAATCAAAGTGCGTGCAGGTGAGGTTGATATTTGAGTTGATAGTTGTTGGTTCAGCGTCTTGCACCTCTATTTATATATCATATACAAAATGAACAAAAACAAACAACTCACGCGTCACAATCGTTTAAAAGAAGACAAGTCTTTTTGTATCTCCAAGTTCTTGGTTGTATCATCCAAACTCCAGGGAACGACACGTTGAAAGGCCAGTTCCAGCAGTCATTAGTCATTGTTGGGAAGCTGTCGTACTCCAGCGTAAAGGGCCACGTGGCTTCCTTGACACAAGCTATTACTCCTGAGGAGAACTCGTATTGGAAACCGTTTCTAACCATCATGCTGTACAGATTGTTCATTACTGGACTAGTATAAGTGAATCTATGACTTACACCTGGAACAATAATAATTATATAATATAACATTTTATTTGAAGTTAAGGCATTAACATTGTGGAGGTTTAACCCTTTAACCCTTCCCTTACGGTGATAAAAATGAAACGCGTGTTCCGGTGTTGGGTAGTGAGTACGCGATAAAAAATTAGCTATTTTAAATCGGAAAAATAAGAACATTCATAGATAATCCCCTTAATTAATTATAATTGAAGTTAAAAATTATAATAATTGAGATTTATTTGCTGAAAACATTAAAAAACCATCTGGCAACGCTCACGGAACGGGCGTAGATCTAGTCTCGTTGCCAGCTCAACAGCTACTGCGGCGCGGCAGGGTTGGTGGCTAACTCGGGCGTGGCTTACACTTGCGAGGTTGAGACAATTGCGCTCCTCGCTATTCAGTGACGTATGCAAAAGTGAGATGCGAATATAGTGTCGCACTTCCCGCATACTTTTCACCTATCGTCAAGACCCAAGATCGAGGCACTCACAGCGTTTAAATGCGAATTTGTGTCCGATATTCAGAAAATACTTACGATGTAGTCGATAAATTCTGATTATTATTAATATTATTTTTTAAATCAATGCGTAAATATATTATGGAGGAATACCTAAAATCTTAACCTTGTATTTATTATATTTATAGAGATATTGATGGTTATTAGAAGCAACGTGTAGAAGATACCCAACACAGGGAAGGAAAGGTTAAAGGCCGTAAAGTATTAGCATGGCTGATCCCGGAGGGCCGTGAATTGTTTAGCAAAAATAAAACCTAATAGAATTATCTTTTTTGTATATATATTCAAAGGATATTACGAAGACTTGTAAGACCAAATATGGTATGTACAATATGTGTCGGTTGTGCCGCCGTTCCGTTCAAGCAGGAAAACACAATGTCGGGATTGTCACAGCTTATCGCAGGAAATACGGAAACATGCATTCATCAAATATTTGATAGAATTAAAAGTATATGTAACACGAAAATATTAATTATTTTAATAACGCACGGGAAGTAAATAATGTAACTATAAAATCATTTCAAATTTCAACGGTTCAATAAGTAAAACGCTCGCACTGACAACCCTGTATTAGAGACACATGTCGACTGTCATGCGAAGCTTTTAGGTAAATCTCTGTAAACTGTTATTATATTATAGTGTTTATTCATCATCTCAATAGATGTCGCTATATGTTCCATATTTTAGATTATTCGAATTAGTACTAGACATTGGTTAGAATAGGCATAAAGTTGAGCGATTTAACTCGCTAATTTTGTATGGACGGCCCCACGGGCACACCAACAGAGAGCGAGTTAACTCGTTTAAGTCACCTAACCGGTTAAAGACGTTGTAGTTTGTTTTTTTATTAAGCACTGTTTATTCCATTTTATGTAACGGTACAACCCGATCGGTTTCAAGGTTTTTACTTCATCATCAGGGGAACACAAACAAGACTGAATTCTGTGTTTGAACTGGTACCGACATACACATTTCTTACAGTAAAAAATCGGGTTGGAGATTGTGGGTGGAGGGAGGCAGGAGACAGCTTCAGCGAGCAGAGGCGAGATCTTGGAAATATTTGTGTTTACCAGATGTTCATCCAGATGCACTGACTTGGAAGTTTCTAGGGCTTCTAATCTGTCCAATTTATTTCCGTTACTACTGATATGTAAGAATTTGACATCATCGATAGAAAATGTATGATTTTCACGGCGCTGGACTTTTGTGCGGAAGGTAGTCGGTTCGAACCTCGCGCTGTGCTACTTCCCTCGAACGACACAGGCACTTTTTCTGCCTCGTGTTCGAGGATATTAAGGACCTATAACTTCGGTCATAGCTATTCTTTGAATAAATAAAAAAAAAAAAAAATAGGAGAATATGCTCTCTAAACGACGCCACATGAATTTAATTTATTATACCCAATAACAGTTATTAAAAATAGAAATAACAGTTTTTTTATATAAATACCAGTTTTTTTATATAAATAACAGTTTTTATATAAATAACAGTTTTTTTTATATAAATAACAGTTTTTTATATAAATAACAGTTTTTATATAAATAACAGTTTTTTTTATATAAATAACAGTTTTTTTATATAAATTACAGTTTTTTTTAATATAAATAACAGTTATATAAAAACTTATACCTTTTATATCATTTTCGGGAATCTGCGCCAATGTATTGAAATGTTTCCTTTGAGTGACATACTCTTCCGTGAAAGCCTCCACAGAGTCGTCATGTTCAATGGGCATAGGTGGAAGGGCTATTTCCATTCCTCTGCTGTAAAGTTCTTTGACGAGGGAAAAGCTTGTGAACGGAGTTCCGGCGGTTACAGAAACAGACGAGGAGCAACCATCTGGGTTAGTTCTATTGTAAAATGCTTCTCTGTAGATGCTGATAGTGGAAGATACGACAGCACCTTCGATTGCAATCATCAAGAACTAAAAGAATTTAATATAGTTTAAATAATATCAGAATGATTCTATCAGTCATTTTCTGTCTGATTTTTTACGTCCTGTAACTGATATTTTGAATAAAATATCAGCTAAATGGACAGAAATGATACTTGGCATCGATGGGCATTGGATTGGGATATACAATAACTGGTGTAAGTAAATAAGGGATATAACTTCTTCTTCTTCTTCTAGATCTTGCGATCTGTTTAAACAGGATTTCAGTTTTGGTCCTGTGACGAAGTTGTCCAACTTTCTCTCCATCTCTTTGGTGGACGTCCCGGTGGTCAACGGCCCTCTGGAATCTCGTGCATTACAGTCTTAGGTATTCTCGTGGGGTCCATCCTCTCAACGTGGTCCCTCCAGAATCTTCTTCTCTGCCTGCTCCATCTCACGATATCCTCGATGTTACAAAGGGATGTGATATAACTCTAGATATTTATCAATCCAACAGTCTATCCATTTGTAACCATGGTTTAATATAATAAGAATGAACAAGATGGAAGTGTCTGCCATGTGTGGTACGGGGACAGGCCCCTGCGTGGTGGCTAGTCACCTTTACAGAATGGCGGCTATTGTGGAGAATCCCGGTCAGGGTGATGAGACTATAGACCATGTATTGTCCGTGTTGATATGTGGGTACATTTTGTATTCACCATATTGACAATACTCTGTGTCACAATGCTCTGAATATATTTTGTACAGTATTGTTACAAGTTTGTCTTGCCCTATATAAGAGCAAACCATGTATCAATTGTGTCGCGCATTAAATAAACTTAACAGTCCCGGTCAGGATGATGAGGCTATAGACTGTGTATTGTCCGGTTCCCCTTCACGAGACAGATTAGATTGACTAAAAGCCATATCTTGACCGCGTCCACTGAATGTCGCGTTTCTTCTTTCTTCGTGGAACTTTTCCACTTATACGAGGATCATCTAGAAAGTAAGGTTACAAGGGCTCCTGAGGCCGGGGAAATTTTTTGTTTCAAAGTTAGCACACCTGGCGTGTTGGAGGGGATCCTAACGGTCAGTTTGAATGGTCCCGCGTGTTTTTCAGCCATTTTGTTCAGTCACAGTAAATTCTTCCGATGGAGAGGTCTCCCGCCCCCTCCCGTCCGTGTGAGATCTGCGCGGTCATCCATTTTTTGACTTTGCAAAACAATACCGCCTCGAATATCCATCGGAAGCTTATGGAAATTTATGGTAGTGATGTGATGAGTCGACAACATATCACGAAGTGGGTTAAGTTGTTCAGAAAAGGCCGTACTGATGATATTCACGACGAGGCAAGGCATTGATTTCTGACGAACTTGTGCAAAAAATTGAAGAACAAGTGCGAAATGACCGCCGTGTGACGCTTGACGACCTTCACGAAGAATTTTTTGACATTTCTCGAAGTCTCCTCGGTGATATTGTGTCGGATAAACTTGGTTACAAGAAGTTGTGTGAGAGATGGGTGCCCAGAATGCTCATACGTTTTGCACAGGAGGGAGAAGCTTTTCTGGACTCTATCGTGACGGAGGATGAGACGTGGGTGCGTCACTACACCCCAACGATTTTTCAACGATCAGGAGGTCGAGGAAGCTGTGGCTGAATGACGTTTAACATTTACCATTTTGTTTTACTTTTGATGCTCATTTTTTAATTGAAAAAAAACGGACACAACTTATGTTAACACATAATAAATTCTCAAATCATCAATAAACAAACTTTAAAAAATGCATTGGAAAAAATGTTTTTAGCTTTTTTTTATTAATAGTAGAATACCCCCTTAAGGCAGATAAAAGTTTGTCGAAATAAAGTACAGTAGACGTTCCAGCAGAAGAGAATATATATTTTTTTCTTTTGTTCCGTTCCTTATATTCAGCCCATCGCTTATCATAAGCCCATTGATTCTACCGTCAAGGCTTGCAAACGCCACGCATACCACGCGCCGTCCGCGCGTAGGGGTGTCCGATCATCTATAATGATTATTTGCGAAGATATTTTATTATAATAAGGAACATTTTATTACAATATGTACGGGAAGAAATTATCACATACCAATGCCTACCAGGTTTTACTGTACACAGCAAGAGTTCAATCAATAAACCCATTCTCAGTATTATCACTCGCACATGGAATGACCTTGTTGAATTAATTTTGCGATATCAATATCTTCCATGTCTCGGTGGGTCAATTGATAATATTAAATTTCTTAGTATGGATTCGAAGACTAGAGGCTTTTGAGATGTGGTCCTATAGAAGACTATTAGGAATTTCCTGGAGAGACCGCATCACAAATGAAGAGGTTCTCCAACGAATCGAAGGAGGAAGGCACCTGCTCAGGATCCTGTCCGAAAGGCGTGCAAGATGGATCGGTCATATAATACGACAAGAGGGCCTCTTGCATGCCATAATGGAGGGTATGACCGAGGGGACAAACTCTAGGGGACGCCCACGCCGAGAGTACCTGGAGGACCTGTTGGTGGACGTGCGCTGCTCAACATATACAGATTTAAAAAGAGCCGCACAGGACAGGGGGGAATGGAGGAGAAGAGTTGAAATTGCGGCAAACCAGTCTTAGGACTGCAACCATGGAGAGAGAGTATGGATTAATAAATCCCTTCACAGGGAGGAATAAATGTTTTAAAAAACGTACCTGAGGAGTTTCTGTTCTAGATAGTCCACCAGGGATATCAAAAGAGGCACAACGACATTCCGGAAGTCGACAGTTGTTCTCATCGCATGGTTCTAAAGCCTTTGGGTTGTTTAATTCTGCTGAAACACAAACTAACAAAAGTAGTAAAAATACTGACAACTTCATTATAAATCAATTATTCTTGTTTGCCTTGTTATGTGACACAATTTGATTTTTAAACTGCTGAATTTTTCACAGCAATATGTAGTAATTGTTATCTATTTGTTATTACTTATTATAAGAAGATAACATTACAAACAGAACTGTCCTTAATTTATTTGCTTTCAATGCTTCTATTAGGGCTCACATTTAAGAGAAAACTAAAAAAATCAATTATTCTTGTTTGCCTTGTTATGTGACACTATTTGATTTTTTAACTGCTGAATTTTTCACAGCAATATGTAGTAATTGTTATCTATTTGTTATTACTTATTATAAGAAGATAACATTACAAACAGAACTGTCCTTAATTTATTTGCTTTCAATGCTTCTATTAGGGCTCACATTTAAGAGAAAACTAAAAAAATCAATTATTCTTGTTTGCCTTGTTATGTGACACTATTTGATTTTTTAACTGCTGAATTTTTCACAGCAATATGTAGTAATTGTTATCTATTTGTTATTACTTATTATATCTTCTCCCTGGCTCCATCCTAACTCACTGTCTGCGAAGACTGTTGGGGTCAGCTCTCCTCGTCCTCAGGTTGTATGCTCTTCTGTCCCAGACTACGTCCCCCAGGCCGTGCCTCTGCATCATGTTATCTTTTTGTACCACCCATGAATTCTTTGGTCTTCCTCTGGTTGTTATTCGAGGAAGATCCATGGAGATTGCCTGGTTCACAATGTAATCGGGTGTTCTGCGTCCAACGATATTGGGATATAACTGGTCTTCTCCCTGGCTCCATCCCAAATCATTGTCTGCGAAGACTGTTGGGGTCACAGCTCTCCTCGTCCTCAGGTTGTATGCTCTTCTGTCCCGGACTACGTCCCCAGGCTTGCCTCTGCATCAGGTTATCTTTTTGCACCACCCACGAATTCTTTGGTCTTCCTCTGGTTGTTATTCGAGGAAGATCCATCATGGAGATTGCCTGGTTCACAATATGTTTCGGTTTGTTTGACTTAGTTTTTATCCACCGATTGTCATCGGACGTGGAACCAGAGTGGCCCAACTAACTAGGGCTGTATCCTCTATCAATGGTCATGTAATGCCCCATTATCGGATTGATCTAATGAGCCTGGATACCCATTAGCGATGGCGTATGTGACCAGTGCCCGAATATGTCGAGTTGCCACACCCACCATTTGTGAGCCGCCGCTAACATGCGAGACAGACACAGCTCACTGTTTCTCACTTTAGCCGTACTTTTGGGATCCCCTGATGGATTGGTTACCATCAACTTCACCCTCAAGTCCGTTGCCCGTCGGTCACCGCGTGGAGGTATGAGGAGCATGGTGGAAGAAGCTGTGTCGGTCCAGGCCCTAGGACCAATGTATTGCGCTATAACCACCTGACCGACAATAAGATAAATAAAATATGAATATAACGTTACAAAAAGAACTGTCCTTAATTTATTTGCTTTCAATGCTACTATTAGGAATCACATTTTAGAGAAAAAAAAATCAACTGCACTGAAAACCCTTTTGTAATGTCTACGTTTAACTTTCGCAACCTTCGTCAACATTACTACTTCCTACTTTAGATACGTACATATCTTCACGTCATCTCCCTATCGGGGTTGGGGGAAAGGAAAGAGTGACAGACTTTCCTATCGTGATAAACATTTTCAATTTCTACACCAATACACATTCTCATCGTTGTTGCTGGGCCTTGGAGTCGAAGATTTTCTTGCCATTCCGACATCAATCCATTTTGAAAGTGAAGCTGTGTCATGGAGTTTTCGTTTTATTCTTATTTTTTTCCTCCTTTTTAAGTAAGTGAGTTGTTGCACACTAGCAAACTCGACGGCCACACTGCTGTACTGGATCTGTTGGCACATCGAATAGAGACGATCGAAGCATACTTGTATGTTTTTTTTTTCCTTTTTAAAAGAATAGATATGACCGAAGTCACAGATATTCGCAAACCTTTTTTATTTTTTATCCACTTTGCACGGATTTCTCCTGTTACACGCAGATGGTCTGCTTCTAGCGTTAGCTTATTCGTTAGGAATAATATCAGCCAGGATTCTTCTCATACTGCTAGGCGGTGCCGAGACTATATCCACAGTGTCACTTGGTTGGTTCAATATCTCTATACCACGCGTGACTATAGCTGAGTGTTTAGCCATGATATTCCTCCTGTAAGTTGCTATGTATTATGTAGAACAGAGGGTGATTCCTTGCACGGGCATATTTATTGGGGACATATAAACTTAGTGCTTCTAAAATCGCGGGACAGTTAAAGCAACCTTGGAAAACCTTTATTAAGAATATCACAATGGATTCTTGTTTCGAGGCTTCTATAATTACACACCGTGAGAACCTTCAAATACTAGAAAAAAAAATGCCTATGTCATTCGAACCGACGTCGTTCGAACCGCCGACCTTTCGCATGGAAATTCAGTGCTTTACAGTGTGGTCATGCATCTCAACACCTTCTCATACAGCTCCTACGATTCCTATGATAAAATTGAAACGCGCGCTCCGGCGTTGGGTAGTGAGTACGCGATCAAAAATTAGCTATTTTAAATCGAAAAAATAAGAACATTCATAGATAATCCCCTTAATTAATTATAATTGAAGTTAAAAATTATAATAATTGAGATTTATTTGCTGAAAACATTACAAAACCGGACGGGCGTAGATCTAGTCTCGTTTCCAGCCCAACAGCTACTGCAGCGCGGCAGGGTTGGTGGCTAACCCGGGCGTGGCTTACACTTGCGAGGTTGAGACAATTGAGCTCCTCGCAATTCAGTGGAGTATGCAAGAGTGAGATGCGAATATAGTGTCGTGCTTCCCGCATACTCTTCACCTATCGTCAAGACCCAAGATCGAGGCACTCACAGCGTTTAAATGCGAATTTGTTTCCGATATTCAGAAAATACTTACGATGTAGTCGATAAATTCTGATTATTATTAATATTATTTTTTAAATCAATGCGTAAATATATTATGGAGGAATACCTAAAATCTTAACCTTGTATTTATAATATTTATAGAGATATTGATGGTTATTAGAAGCAACGTGTAGAAGATACCCAATACAGGGAAGGAAAGGTTAAGATCGGAAATATAATAATATTCATAGCCAATTGCTTAAATTAATTAAATTTGAAGTCAAAAGTGATAATAATTGAAATTTAATTACTGAAAACATGAAAAAAAACATCGGCCGACGTTCACAAAACGGGCGATGCGACCACCTCAAATGGATGCACGAAAGCTACTGAAGCGAGCGAACTGAGATTATATTTATTGCATTCCCATATACCGAAGAAGAGTGAGACGTGAATAGCGTCGCTTCCTCCTCCATAGCGTTTTTTTTTAGAATGAATCTACCTACGTCATACACTGGCACACGTTTGACTGTATTGGTGAATTTATTCCCGATTTTCACAAAATATCTCTGATGTAGCCGATAAGTGCTAATTATTATTAATATTATTTATTCATTCAATTCGTGAATGTATTACGGAGGAATACCTCAAATCTGAACCGAGTATTTATTATATTTATAGAGATATTAAAGTTTTTATAAGCAATGTGTACTAGTTACACATCACAGGGGAGGAAGGGTTAAGTTCACACTCATCCCTTATCACTTTATTCCATATTATGTCATATACTGTCAACCTATGTATTTTTTTTAAGTGCACGCATTTTTACAGCATTCATTCGGCTTGTAGGGATCCACGGTCGTCGCGGAATATTGTCGCATACATACGGTCAATGACCGATGAGATTCGCATTCCTCGACAAATTTAAATAAACAGTCCGAAGTTCATACGCCGGCCATTCAAGTCCAAAGATCACCCGCCGGCCAGTCATCCCGTAGCGAGCGGACCGCACTACATACTAGAGAGAGAACGCACCACGCTGTCTCGCCGGTTCCGTAAATAGATTGTTACCTACAATACTACAATTGACCATTTCTGCATTCACAGAAGCGAGATAGAAGCATATCGCGAGCGCACTCCCGCGCCCATTCTGAAATGTTATAAATACCTACGTACTATCAAAATAAACTATTAACTCTCTCTTTCCGCATTGCGATCTAACGTGTTTTATTATTTACCGACAATCATAATCATCTCTTCCAATAAGAACCATTCTGCTAAAGGCTCATTTAAATCAACTTTGGTCACCATTACGTGGAGTTTCAGAAATCTTAAGAGCGGTCCTGGTATTCAAAGACAGAAAATAAACTCAGGATTAAAACTTTATCTTATCAGATAAATAAGTCTTCATAAAAAAATATTTAATGGAAAAAATACAAAATATTTAGTTTATAACAAATTGGGAAGTCAAAATGAAGGTTTTATTAGTGTTGACTTTAAGTTTTCTTGGATTTTTGGTAGAAGCAGACTCTACGAAGATTCGAGCAGCAGAATTTTGCAATGATACTGTTTGTTCTCTGCCGGATTGTAGATGTGCCACAGACGAAATACCAGGAAATCTCAACGCAGAAGATGTGCCACAAGTAAGCTTACAAAACTTTTTTTAAAAGGCTGGATAGGTGTTTGTCGATCCATGACTAAGTTGAACTATGTTAAGCATGTCCTATACAGGCGGCCCTCGACTTTCACACATTAATTGATTGCTGAAAATGTGTGCGAATGTTGAATGTTCGAAAGTGGAGGGATCTAAAAAAAAAAAAAAAAATTTATATTTTTAAATATTTATTTACCAATTATAGTATTTATTTATGAATAATATATTAAAAAATATTTATTTATCAATATACATAATTAAGTTAACGAGGCGTGTTTATGTTAAATGCTTTCAGCTGTTTTCTTTATAAACTTGTCAAGAGTTAGTTAAATACGAGTACCACCTTTTTTTTTCTTTTCTTGATAAATATTTCTATGACACGCTATAAAATCAATTCCTCTATAATTCGTATGCAAAGACTTGGAAACGAGTTTTGCAACAATTTAGATATTTTTAATATAAGTATATATAGTATTCGCCAGAATATCACAATATTTAGAAATAGCTACTAACTGTGTGCTCTCCTTTATTCATATAAATAACGTAATATAAACAAAACATTAAGGACAATACTTTGCCTCTGGAGTTGAGTAACCCTGCATCAACATGTAGGAAGGTTTTAATTCTGTAAAGCAACTTGCATCTCGGTCTACTAATGAGGCCATGTGTTTTCTATATCTCAATATCTATCCATAAAATTCCCACAAAATTCTCAAAGATTATTAAATAATTTTAAAACGATGACTGTTATTTATTATTACAACTGCTTTTTGTATCTTAATGTTAGTTTGAGATAAAGTTGTATTATTTGTCAATAATTTGAAGTATTTGTATAACCTGTCACATGTTCATTTGTATATAAAGACACTGTTGTGTCGTTAATTAAATAAACAAATAAATCTTTCTCAATCGCCCTACGTACTTGAGATATACGTTTTCCATTGGTCTTCCATCACATTCTGTTGATAAAAAAAAAATACAGGACATCTGCGGGAGGGAGTGTGCATCTAGGATCGGACTGTTTTTTCACAGAATATCACATGATCGACGTGGAAGAACAGTTCAAGATAGATGTGGGAGTGGTTAGAGGATCCTTTACTGCCAAGGCCAGCAAAGACGATAACGAAATATGGTATGCATTAAATAAAAAAATATATTTTTTCCAGTTCTTGATAATTTCTCTCGAAGGACCATTGACAGAATCGATAGCTCATGTTTACAGACAAGCTCTGTTCAACAGACGAAACCCTGATAAGTGTCCTGTGAAGGCATACTTCACAACCAATAGTCTGTTTACAAATTTCTCTCTGGTCCATGAAGTTCACGCTAGAGGTATGGATATTGGTATCCCTTCGACTTCCATTGCACATGACAGCTCCGTCTCAGCATTTACGGAAGAATATATGACTCAACGAAAGATATTGGCCGAGAAAGCTGAAATTCCTGAAACTGATATAAATTGTGAGTTTTTTTTTCTGTTTTCCTCCTTTTTTTTAACCGTCTTCATTGTTATGCTGAACATTGTTATTTTCTGCTACGTCTGAAACTAGGTGCACCGCCTGTTTCTATACTTCTTGTTCCTGTGACATCTTGAATGCAGTGCTTTAAGAGGAAAACTAATTAATTTGGTCCAGAGAAACACTCCTCTTAAATGTCCATGCAAAGAAACTCTGGAACCAGTAACAAATTAATATTAACCTTTCCTTCCCTGTGTTGGGTATCTTCTACATGTTGCTTCTAATCAATCAATCAATCAATCAACAATGGCTCTACAACCCAGGTCGGGTCTTGGCCTCCTTTAAAGCACGCCTCCATGACTGGCGGTCCTGTGCTGCTGTTCGCCAGTTCTGGATGCCAATGAGCTGCGCATCCCTATTGACACCATCCAGCCATCGAAGCTTCGGCCTTCCTGGCTTTCTTCGACCCCCCGGTGTGCCATTCAAGAGCCTTCTCGGAATGTCTTCCTCACTCATTCGCTGCACGTGTCCAGCCCACCTGAGTCTCCCAATTAAAATCTCTTGTGTTATGGTAGGGTCTCCATACAGACCGTACAGCTCCTGATTATACCTGATACGCCATTCTCCGTTATTGCAAATGGGGCCATATATTTTGCGCAGAATCTTCCTCTCAAATGTCCCTAGAGCCCTCATGTCCACTCTACTTAGAGTCCAACATTCTGAGCCATAGGTGAGCACAGGTCGGATGAGTGTTTTATAAAGTAGAGTTTTGGTTTTTCTAGAGAGATGTCGTGATTTCATGTACCTCTGCAGTCCAAAATAGCATCGGTTTGCAGCTATTAATCTTCGATTTATTTCAGTGGAAACATCGTTCTTACTTGTCACCATGGTACCGAGATACACAAATTCAGAAACGGTTTGGAAGGTAAAGTTGTCTATTTGTAGACTTATTGGGTTTTGGCGTCCATTTACGGGCATATATTTTGTTTTGGTCTCACTGACTACTAAGCCTAGGTTTTTTGCTGATGCTGCCAGTGCTCGGAAGGCATTTATAAGTTCATGTTCCGACCTCGCTATGATGTCAATGTCATCTGCATAAGCCAGGAGCTGCACAGATTTACTGAATATATGGCCTGTTGTTTGTATGCCGCTATCCCTAATGGCCTTTTCCAAAGCCATATTAAACAGCGTACACGCCAAAGCATCTCCTTGTCTAAGTCCATTAAATGTTTTAAGAGGTTCAGACAGATCCCCTTGCACTCTGACACGGCACTCAACGTTGGACATTGTAAGCCTGACTAGGTTAATGAGTTTGACAGGAATATTAAATTCAGCCATAGCTTCATAGAGTTTTGTCCTATTGACCGTGTCGTAGGCAGCCTTAAAGTCTATGAAGAGGTGGTATGTATCAATGTTGAACTCTACAGTCTTTTCCAATATATGTCTAAGTGAAAACATTTGATCTATTGTTGACCTTCCCCTACGAAATCCAGTTTGGTATTTTCCAATTATGCATTCGGAGTATTTCTGCAATCTATTACAAAGAATGTTTGAGAGTATTTTATATGCTATATTTAAAAGGGTGATACCCCTATAATTGGAGCAACTCATGGGGTCTCCTTTTTTGAGCAGGGGACATATTATACCACAATTCCACTCATTTGGTAGTATTTCGTAGCGCCAGATGTCACAGATGATTTTGTGAATATGATTGTGGAGAGCCTCGCCACCATGCTTGAACACCTCAGCGGGTAGATTATCACATCCAGGTGCTTTGTTATTATGGAGATTCTTTATGGTAATTGAAATCTCAGCCAAGGTTGGGGATGGCTCATTATCATCAACATCAGTGGTGTCGTATTCTACTTGTTGGTTCCCGCTTGTTGCTCCATGTTGGTTACCATTCAAAAGGACGTCGAAGTATTCCACCCATCGATCCAGAACCTTTTGCCTGTCGTTTAAAATATTTCCCCGACCATCATAACACATAGTTGTTCTAGGCTTAAACTCTTTCCGTTGGTTGTTGATTTTACGATAGAAAAGTCTGGTGTTATTCTGTGAATGCGACAGTTCTGCTTCCTTTATTTGGTTTTCCAGGTATACACGTTTCTTCTTTCTGTGCAATTTCTTCTCTTTCCTCCTTAACTCTTTATACTCCAGCACAGCTTGTCGTGTATGATGCCGTTGTTGCATCCTGAGATATGCTTCATTTTTTTCATTAGTAGCATGTTGGCATTCAGCATCAAACCATTCTTCTCGTAGTGGTGCCTGCCTATTTCCCAGAACCTCATTAGCAGTGGAGGTGACTACAGATTTAACAGTCTCCCAGTGTGTATTGACATCATCCTGGTCCAGGTTCATATTCATATCGGCATCGTCCAATCTTGAACCGATCAATGTTTTGAATTGTTCTGCAGTTTCTGGTGCTTTTAAATGGTCTGTATTAATCCGGGTTGAACGTGTACCCCTCCGTTTTTTCGCATTGGAAATCCTACATCGAACCCTTGCTATTACTAAGTAATGGTCAGAGTCTACATTTGCTCCGCGATATGTTCGTGTATCCATTAAGTTGGATCTATGCCTGGCGTCAATTAAGAGGTTGCTTCTAATAACTACATGTTGCTTCTAATAACCATCAATATCTCTATAAATGTTATAAATACAAGGTTAAGATTTTAGGTATTCCTCCATAATATATTTACGCATTGATTTAAAAAATAATATTAATAATAATCAGAATTTATCGACTACATCGAGGTGTTTTGTAAAGATCGAAAACAAATTCGCATTTAAACGCTGCGAGTGCCTCGTCTTGACGATAGGTGAATAGTAAGCGGGAAGCGCGACACTAAATTCGCATCTCACTCTTGCATACTCCACTGAATTGCGAGGAGCTGAATTGTCTCAACGTCGCAAGCATAAGCGTAAGCGCCGGGGTATGCGACTGACGTTCCGCGCCACTAGTAGCTTCTAGGCTTGCAAATAGGTTAGACGTACGCCCGTTCCGTGAGCGTTGCCAGATGGTTTTTTAATGTTTTCAGCAAATAAATCTCAATTATTATAACTTTTAACTTCAATTATAATTAATAAAGGGGATTATCTATGAATGTTCTTATTTTTCCGATTTAAAATCGCTAATTTTTTATTGCGTACTCACTACCCAACACCGGAGCACGCGTATTATTTTTATCACCGTAAGGGAAGGGTTAAACTCGCCCTGTCATTGGCATATATTAAAAAGCCATCTCTTAATTTCAAGTCAGTAATATATTGTGTTTCATTTCTGATTTTTCTTTCATCTCCACCAAATCTTCCTTTTCTTTTGATAGATAATATCTCACTTTATATGAAAAGTAAAGTTCGGGTGATTGTCCGTCTTTGTGGGGTTTATGGGCGTATGCTCACGTTTATGTTCATGGATTTCATGAGAATTCCTTGCTATCATGATGTGCTATCATGCTACCAGATTTGCTGCCTGGCAATAAACCCATCAGATTATTTTTGCAATAAAGTGTTAAATAAATAAAGTAAAGTAATCTATAATACATACATTTCCCAAAGGCTATACCTATACAATAAATAAATGTGTAATCTTAAGAACTAATCTAATCTATACGAGGATATTATGTTATAAATATGAACTTACTTCATTTTAATTACATACGAGGCATATCCAGAAAGTAAGTGTACTGAATTTTTGTAGGTTACAATTTTTTTTATTTAAACAAAAAAATTACGTGGTTACCGCAGTACATATGTAAGCTATTTTTCGACATAGTCGCCATTCCTCTCAATGCAGGTGGTGAAGCAGGGTATCCACTTTTTGATGCCTTCCTCGAAGTAGTTTCCCGCCAACCCCTCCGTCCACTTCTCTTCCTCCTCGTCGGTTGAAAATCTTTTTCCACCCATGTGCAGCTTCAGGGAGGTAAAGAGATAGTAATCTGAAGGTGCTAGGTCAGGGGAATGCGCGGGATGGTTCAGGACATCCCATTTAAACGAGACGAGCAGTTCCTTCGTGGCGTTGGCCGTGTGTGGTCTGGCATTGTCGTGCAGCAGGAGACTCCCTTTGTCAGCATGCCTCTCCTCTTGTTCTGAATCGCCCTCCGCAATTTTTTAGGGTCTCACAGTATCTTGCAGAGTTGATGGTCTCCCCTTGAGGCATATATTCAATTAAAATTATGCCTTGACAGTCCCAAAACACGGATGCCATGATATTCTTGGCTGAAATTGTGGTTTTGAACTTTTTGGCGGAGGGTGAAGAGGTGTGACGTAACCGTTTTTAAACTCGCGACACCACTTGTACACACTCGTTCGATTCATAGCTTTATCACCATATGCAGTTTTCACCTCATTATAAACCTCAACCGGAGGTTTTCCCTACCAAACGAGATAACGGATGACGTCGCGTATTTCGCACTTGGCGGGAGATTGGATTGACATTTTTCAAAAAACATGTTATCGCGTCGATACTTCTCAACGTACTGACCTCGAACCGGTCTCGTTGCGGAGGAAAAGGGTCAGGCTACACGGAAGTGTAGCCAACATGTCGAAAATAAAATCCATCCGGTCGTGAGAGCCTCAGTACACTTACTTTCTGGATACGCATAGTACATGCCATTTTATTTTTAATAATCTTAATATATAATTTCTTAGAAATAGTTAACACCTACATACGGGCTTATAACTAGATAACAATTCTTACAACTAATTATTTAACACGTACATGTCCACACGTTCAGGCTACTTGTATTCCATCACATTCTCTCATACCTCGGTCCTCCCAGCTAATACTGAAGGTGGACTAGTCAGGCAACAGATAATGCTTCGGGAGCCTGTGCTTATAACGGAAAGGTAGGTCGGATTCACTCTCCTAAGTCCTTAGGGAAATGTTTAGAGGATTCTGTTGGTTATAGAACATGGGGTTTTTAAGAATGCGTCAAGTAATTATATGAATAAAGCATGCTGGCAAGTGTCCAGAAAATATTTCTCCGTTGTCTCTACATTAGAGAGTGTGGATATTATCCCTGGCTTTATCCAAGTGTCTCCTTACTGAGGGTGCTTATAAGGTCAGGCAAAATATAAGGTCCATGAGGTGTTGGCAGGAGGCAAATCTCCTGGCTCTGCAATATACGTGATTAAATTGCTTAAGGGGCGTTGGAGATCTTTTTTGGGCTGCCGGGGACAAAGATGCCTACTCACAGGTTATATTTAACGTTGGAGGGACCTGACATGACACTGGGAAGTAGAAGAATATCTTTTAGATTGAGTATTCAATACTACAGGACCAGCGCTAACAAAATCTCTACCATACAACCCCGTCCTATTGGTCATTGTTGTTATATGATATAATTTGTTGTTTATCATTTTCAGGTATAGCACATCGGTTCCCAAGACCAAACATCAACAGAAAAAACATTTACGCAATGATGGGGGCAAACAATTTCAGTTGTGACTTCTCCCCTCACGACTTCCAGTGCGCAGAAGGGCGCAAATGGCCGTTCACCCTTGAATACATAACTATTATGTGCACCGTGTCGCCTACCTTTGAATCATACCCTGGATTGTGGGTGATACCTGATGTGAGATGGTCTGGAATGTATGGCGACATTTGCACAACATTGGATGCCTGTATTCTTAACCCGTAAGTTTTACCCACAATTTCACATATTGTCTTCCAACCTTCTATGTTAAGTCTGAGAAGCAACCAAATCATAAATTGTGGATAGTGGTTCCCATAACGAAGGGATGTGGGATAAGTAGAACATTTTGTACTGAATAGTGCTGATATAATATGAGTTGAACTAAATATACCATAATGCGTGTTAAGTTTAATAAGAAATGGGCTGAAAAAGATGGAACTGTTTGTACTACACGGTGTGCCAGTGCTGATAAAATGTAAGTTTCACCAATAATTAACATCTCCCAATTTTCTGTCTGTGGGTCATGGATAATCTATACCCTGGAATGTGGGTGGTGCCTTTTCAGAAATGGGCTGAGATAGATGGAACTGTTTGTACTACAAGGGTGCCAGTTCTGATAACATGTAGGTTTCACCAATAATTAACTTCTCCCATTTTTTTGTCTATGGGTCATAGATAATCCATACCCTAGAATGTGGGTGATGCCTTTTCAGAAATGGGCTGAGATAGATAGAACTGTTTGTACTACACGGTGTACCAGTGTTGATAAAATGTAAGTTTCACCAATAATTCACATCGCCTAATTTTCTGTATGTGGGTCATGGATAATCTATATCCTAGAATGTGGGTGGTGCCTTTTCAGAAATGGGCTGAGATAGATGGAACTGTTTCTACTACACGGTGTGCCAGTGCTGATAAAATGTAAGTTTCACCAATAATTAACATCTCCCCACTTTCTGTCTGTGGGTCATGGATAATCTATACCTTTGAATGTGGGTGGTGCCTTTTCAGACATGAGCTGAGATAGATGGAACTATTTGTACTACACGGTGTGCGAGTGTTGATAACATGTAAGTTTCACCAATAATTAACATCTCCCAATGTTCTGTATGTGGGTCATGGATAATCTATACCCTAGAATGTGGGTGGTGCCTTTTCAGAAATGGGCTGAGATAGATGGAACTGTTTATACTACATAGTGTGCCAGTGCTGATAACATGTAAGTTTCACCAATAATTGACATCTCCCAATGTTCTGTATGTGGGTTATGGATAATCTATACCCTAGAATGTGGGTGGTGCCTTTTCAGAAATGGGCTGAGATAGATTTAACTGTTTGTACTACACGGCGTGCCAGTGCTGATAACATGTAAGTTTCACCAATAATGAACATCTCCCAATTTTCTGTCTGTGGGTCATGGATAATCTATACCCTAGAATGTGGGTGGCGCCTTTTCAGAAATGGGCTGAGATAGATGGAACTGTTTGTACTACACGGTGTGCCAGTGCTAATAACATGTAAGTTTCACCAATAATTCACATATTTTGCTTTATGTGGACCGTGAATGATCCGTGCCCTGCAATGTGGGTGGTGCCTTTTAAAAAATGGGCTGAAATGGATGGAATTATTTGTACTGCACAAGATGCCAGTGCTGACAATAACATGTAAGTTTTGACAATAATTAATATCTGGAAATTTGCTCTATGTGACCTGTAAATCATTCTTACCCTGGAATGTGGGTGGTATAGTTCCATCCTTCTCAGCCCATTACTGAAAAGGCACCACCCATATTCCAGGGCATAGACTATTCACGGGTAAAATAGAGCAAAGTATGCGAATTAATGTTAGAACTTACATGTTGTCAGCACTGTCATTCCGCGTAGTACAAACAATTTCATCGATTCCATCCCATTTCAGAAAGGGTACCACACACATTTCAGGGTATGGATGATTTACATGTCACTTACAGCTAGTGTCGAGACGTTAATTATTGTCAAATCTTACATGTTATCAGAACTGGCATCCCGAGAAGTACAAATCATTCCATCTTGTTTAGTCCATTTCATAGAAGGCGCCAACACCGCTCCAGGGTATGGATGACTTACAGGTCATCTACAGCTAATTTCGATATGTGAATTATTGTCAAACCTTACATGTTATCAGAACTGGCATCCCGAGAAGTACAAATCATTCCATCTTGTTTAGTCCATTTCATAGAAGGCGCCAACACCGCTCCAGGGTATGGATGACTTACAGGTCACCTACAGCTAATTTCGATATGTGAATTATTGTCAAACCTTACATGTTATCAGAACTGGCATCTCGTGTAGTACAAACAGCTCCATTTATTACAGTACGTTTCAAAGAAGGCGCCACCCATATTGCAGTCCAGTCTTCAATCGATTCTCTTCCTAGGTGAAATAGATTATGCCACTGCCACGAGTGTAAACCATCGTTTTTCCAGGGCAACAGTCCCCATAGCCTGCTTACATCTCTTCCGAAATGATTTGAAGGGGTTTCCCTTGTTTTATGAGAAACTTAATGACGGCGCGATACTCAATATTTCCCATACTTGGGATGTTATTAACGTTTGACATGCTCTCCCGACGATATCTCAAACAATACTCTCAACATTAGACTTTTTGTGAATATAAGATTAAAACTTAGTGAATATCAGACTTAAACTTGGTGAATATTAGATTAAAACTTGGTGAATATCAGACTAAAACTTGGTGAATATACTAATAACGAATCATAATATATTAAAAATAAAAATGTTTTACACAGTTTTTCGCCTTCATTTGGCCAATTTATTGACATCCTCTCGTATTTGAGGACTTGATTAGTCTGATATATTTCTTTTATAATAATTGTAGGGCGGAAGACGTTGAAGGCAAAGCAGATTGGCTGATAGAAGAATTCAACAAGGTACTCTCTTCCAACCGAGCTCCGCTCCCGATGCGGATCAATACTTCTTGGTTCTGGAATGATGAAAACAACTTCTTTGCTTTTCTCAAATTTTTGGAGTACATATATTACAGGATGCCTCACGTCTTCTTGGTAAGGACCTTGAAATAGGGATCTCTTTAAAAATAAGGAGTTTCTTAATTATTTCCCTACAGGAGTATCAACATTTTGTAATTATGACGTAACCCTTCCTTTGATATTATTACGTAATCCTTCCTTTGATATTATGACGTAATCCTTCCTTTGATATTATGACGCAATCCTTCCTTTGATATTATGACACAGCCCCTCCTTTGATATAAGGATGCAATAACTCCTTTGATATTATGACGTAATCTTTCCTTTGATATTATGACGTAGCCCCTCCTTTGATATTATGATGTAATCCTTCCTTTGATATTATGACATAATCCTTCCTTTAATTTTATGACGTAATCCTTCCTTTGATATTATGACGCAACCCTTCCTTTGATATTATGGCGTAAACCTTCCTTTGATATTATGACGTAATACTTCCTTTGATTTTATGACGTTATCCTTCCTTTGATATTATGACACAGCCCCTCCTTTGATATTATGATGCAATAACTCCATTGATATTATGACGTAATCTTTCCTTTGATATTATGACGTAGCCCCTCCTTTGATATTATGATGTAATCACTCCTTTGATATTATGACTTAGCCCTTTCTTTGATATTATGATGAAATCCTTCCTTTGATATTATGATGAAATCCTTCCTTTGATATTATGACGTAATCCTTCCTTTGATATTATGACGCAATCCTTCCTTTGATATTATGGCGTAATCCTTCCTTTTATATTATGACGTAATCCTTCCTTTGATATTATGACGCAATCCTTCCTTTGATATTATGGCGTAATCCTTCCTTTTATATTATTGCGTAATCCTTCCTTTTATATTATGGCGTAATCCTTCCTTTTATATTATGACGTAATCCTTCCTTTGATATTATGACGCAATCCTTCCTTTGATATAATGACGTAATCCTTCCTTTGATATTATGACGCAATCCTTCCTTTGATATTATGACGTAATCCTTCCTTTGAAATTATGATGTAATCCTTCCTTTGATATAATGACGCAATCCTTCCTTTGATATTATAACGTAATCCTTCCTTTGATATTATGACGCAATCCTTCCTTTGATATTATGGCGTAATCCTTCCTTTTATATTATTGCGTAATCCTTCCTTTTATATTATGGCGTAATCCTTCCTTTTATATTATGACGTAATCCTTCCTTTGATATTATGACGCAATCCTTCCTTTGATATTATGACGTAATCCTTCCTTTGATATTATGACGCAATCCTTCCTTTGATATTATGACGTAATCCTTCCTTTGAAATTATGATGTAGTCCTTCCTTTGATATAATGACGCAATCCTTCCTTTGATATTATAACGTAATCCTTCCTTTGATATAATGGCGTAATCCTTCTTTTGATATTATGACGTAATCCTTCCTTTGATATTATGACGAAATCCTTCCTTTGATATTATGACGCAATCCTTCCTTTGATATTATAACGTAATCCTTCCTTTGATATTATGAAAAAATCCTTCCTTTGATATTATGACGAAATCCTTCCTTTGATATTATGACAAAATCCTTCCTTTGATATTATGATGTAATCCTTCCTTTGATATTATGACGCAATCCTTCCTTTGATATTATGGCGTAATCCTTCCTTTTATATTATGACGTAATCCTTCCTTTGATATTATGACGCAATCCTTCCTTTGATATTATGGCGTAATCCTTCCTTTTATATTATGGCGTAATCCTTCCTTTTATATTATGGCGTAATCCTTCCTTTTATATTATGACGCAATCCTTCCTTTGATATTATGACGCAATCCTTCCTTTGATATTATGACGTAATCCTTCCTTTGATATTATGATGTAATCCTTCCTTTGATATTATGACGCAATCCTTCCTTTGATATTATAACGTAATCCTTCCTTTTATATTATGGCGTAATCCTTCCTTTTATATTATGACGTAATCCTTCCTTTGATATTATGACGCAATCCTTCCTTTGATATTATGACGTAATCTTTCCTTTGATATTATGATGTAATCCTTCCTTTGATATTATGACGCAATCCTTCCTTTGATATTATGACGAAATCCTTCCTTTGATATTATGACGTAATCCTTCCTTTGATATTATGACGTAATCCTTCCTTTGATATTATGACGTAATCCTTCCTTTGATATTATGACGTAATCCTTCCTTTGATATTATGACGTAATCCTTCCTTTGATATTATGACGTAATCCTTCCTTTGATATTATGACGAAATCCTTCCTTTGATATTATGACGTAATCCTTCCTTTGATATTATGACGTAATCCTTCCTTTGATATTATGACGTAATCCTTCCTTTGATATTGTGACGCAATCCTTCCTTTGATATTATAACGTAATCCTTCCTTTGATATTATGACGTAATCCTTCCTTTGATATTATGACGAAATCCTTCTTTTGATATTATGACGTAATCCTTCCTTTGATATTATGACGTAATCCTTCCTTTGATATTATGACGTAATCCTTCCTTTGATATTATGACGCAATCCTTCCTTTGATATTATAACGAAATCCTTCCTTTGATATTATGACGTAATCCTTCCTTTGATATTATGACGCAATCCTTCCTTTGATATTATGACGTAATCTTTCCTTTGATATTATGATGTAATCCTTCCTTTGATATTATGACGCAATCCTTCCTTTGATATTATGACGTAATCCTTCCTTTGATATTATGACGTAATCCTTCCTTTGATATTATGACGTAATCCTTCCTTTGATATTATGACGAAATCCTTCCTTTGATATTATGACGTAATCCTTCCTTTGATATTATGACGTAATCCTTCCTTTGATATTATGACGTAATCCTTCCTTTGATATTATGACGCAATCCTTCCTTTGATATTATAACGTAATCCTTCCTTTGATATTATGACGTAATCCTTCCTTTGATATTATGACGAAATCCTTCTTTTGATATTATGACGTAATCCTTCCTTTGATATAATGACGTAATCCTTCCTTTGATATTATGACGTAATCCTTCCTTTGATATTATGACGCAATCCTTCCTTTGATATTATAACGAAATCCTTCCTTTGATATTATGACGTAATCCTTCCTTTGATATTATGACGTAATCCTTCTTTTGATATTATGACGTAATCCTTCCTTTGATATTATGACGTAATCCTTCCTTTGATATTATGGCGAAATCTTTCCTTTGATATTATGACGTAATCCTTCCTTTGATATTATGACGTAATCCTTCCTTTGATATTATGACGTAATCCTTCCTTTGATATTATTACGTAATCCTTCCTTTGATATTATGACGTAATCCTTCCTTTGATATTATGACGTAATCCTTCCTTTGATATTATGATGCAATCCTTCCTTTGATATTATAACGTAATCCTTCCTTTGATATTATGACGTTATCCTTCCTTTGATATTATGACGCAATCCTTCCTTTGATATTATGACGTAATCCTTCCTTTGATATTATGACGTAATCCTTCCTTTGATATTATGACGCAATCCTTCCTTTGATATTATAACGTAATCCTTCCTTTGATATTATGACGTAATCCTTCCTTTGATATTATGACGTAATCCTTCCTTTGATATTATGACGCAATCCTTCCTTTGATATTATTACGTAATCCTTCCTTTGATATCATGAAGTAATCCTTCCTTTGATATTATGACGCAATCCTTCCTTTGATATTATGACGTAATCCTTCCTTTGATATTATGACGTAATCTTTCCTTTGATATTATGACGTTATCCTTCCTTTGATATTATGACGTAATCCTTCCTTTGATATTATGACGTAATCCTTCCTTTGATATTATGACGCAATCCTTCCTTTGATATTATAACGTAATCCTTCCTTTGATATTATGACATAATCCTTCCTTTGATATTATGACGTAATCCTTCCTTTGATATTATGACGCAATCCTTCCTTTGATATTATAACGTAATCCTTCCTTTGATATTATGACGTAATCCTTCCTTTGATATTATGACGTAATCCTTCCTTTGATATTATGACGTAATCCTTCCTTTGATATTATGACGTAATCCTTCCTTTGATATTATGACGTAATCCTTCCTTTGATATTATGACGTAATCCTTCCTTTGATATTATGACGAAATCCTTCCTTTGATATTATGACGTAATCCTTCCTTTGATATTATGACGTAATCCTTCCTTTGATATTATGACGCAATCCTTCCTTTGATATTATGACATAATCCTTTCTTTGATATTATGGCGCAATCCACCCTTTGATATTTTGACGTAATCCTTCCTTTGATATAATGACGTAATCCTTCCTTTAATATTATGACGTAACACCTCCTTTGATATTATGACGCAATCCTTCCTTTGATATTATGACGCAATCCTTCCTTTGATATTATGACGTAATCCTTCCTTTGACATTATGTCGTAATTAACTTTCATACCCTTAAAGTGTTGCAAAGATTCCTCCCTACTGAAACCTTAATTATACTCGTGCAATATCTGCTCTTTCCAATTTAGGACTATGTGGACGTATGTTATTTGGATATTACGGAGGAACAGGTGGACAAATCACAGCGTCTTCAAAATGTTTGTCTAAGATCTAATTTTAACCAGAGAAAGTACGATCATATCACTTCATACCAGAAGGAGCTGTACTGCAGCACGTGATAAATACTATATACGCCTAATTCACATATCATCTCTATTGTTTAATATCCTTAACTATCCCGTCACCCCTTTATAAATATAAATCGCTTAAAATTTTCGGCGAAATCGCCGAAAATTTTAAGCGATTTCCGATCATGGACTTGCGCTGAGATATTGTTTATTGGTCTTCCCAGTTCACCGCCCTTATTTAATAATTCATTGCAAATACAATCAGGTGGGCTTATTCCTAGACGGCAATCTTTTCCAGCCAAGCAGACCAAAAAAATATAGAAAAGGTACATGATTGCCCAAAAAATTCAAATGATTATTAATTTTTATGAACTTTATTGACAAATACGTATTAAAGTAAATGTCAGATATCATTAATCAAAGAGAAATGAAAGGATGGTGGAGAGAAACAAAAATCTGGAATGAAGCACGTTATTTTAATGACTAGAAATTAATAGTTATTTCAGTCGCTTCTTAAAGCATGCCAATGAAGGAGCGAGTCTAACATTGGTTTGTAACTGGTTCCAGAGTCTCACTGCATGGACAGTAAAGAACGACCTAAAAAAAAGAGCGGTGAACTGGGAAGACCAATAAACAATCTCTGTTAGAGCGTAGCGCAAGTCTTTTATCGGAAATACGCTGAATATTTTCGGCGAGATAAGAGAGGGTGGCGGAGCAGTTTAGGATATTATACAATAGATATTTTATGTGAATTTCGCGTGTATACTTTGATTTGTAAAATGTATTTACTCTGAAGTTATGTTGGATAAAGTTGATTTGAATATTAAAATTCAACGACCTCTGTGTCCCAATTGCCAAGACGCCTGTCTTCCAGCCCAGAGATTGCGGATGCAAATTTCACTGGAACACATATTTGTTTTTAAAAAAGGTTTCCAGTCTGGTTTTCACTTAAGGCCATTTAAAAATCTTTCTTGTTGGTTGGAAGAGATTACTACATGACAATGAGGCCGGCAGGTTGTACTGTATACAGCAATACTCATTACATCAAGACTCATCAAATATTAAGTTTATCGTACAAAATTTGCAACAATTCCTTGCTTGATAACAGTCATAGAAAGAGAATGCGCCCAAACACCAAAACGAATTATTAGAGATATTCGTATGTACCAGAACGGCCATCAATTTAAGTATTTGTGATGATCAAAAACATTTGCTTTTGCTTTCTTTAATTTAAAGTTTTGATCTTAGATATACCTTTATAAATACTAAATTAAGCTTAGAGAGTTTTCATATATTTTTTTAGATAAAATAGCTTAAAGAGTTTTCATATATTTTTTTGAGATAAAATAGCTTCGAGAGTTTTCATATATTTTTTGAGATAAAATAGCTTCGAGAGTCCTCATATATTTTTTTGAGATAAAATGGCTTAGAGAGTTTTCATATATTTTTTTGAGTTAAAATAGCTTAGAGAGTTTTCATATATTTCTTTGAGATAAAAAAGCTTAGAGAGTTTTCATATATATTTTTTAAGACACCCTGTTTTGATTATTTTATTTTGCAGGCGTCACCAAAACAAGTTGTTGAATGGACAAGCTATCCTAGGACAATATCTGAAATGATTGCCAATCCAAAATGTTAAAACAACTTATGAAAACAATACATTGTACCGAAATTAGTTTCGTATTTCCCGGATAGATGCCACTAGAACAAACTTAATTCTAAACGAGCTGAATGTATATTAATAAAAAACTCCAACAGTTGACACACCAGCAAACTCACTGTCTTCACCGCTGTACTGGATCCGACAGCACACCATAGAAATACAGTCGGAGCACACCAGCATATTATTTTTCTCTTTTTTTTGAAAGAATAGATATGACCGAAGTCATTGGTATCCTTTTACATCCGAATACAAGGTGATAAAAAAATCCTGTGTAATTCGAGGGGAGTAGCATAGCGTGGGACTCGAACCAATGACCTTCCGTACGGAAGTCTAATGCGTTACCGCGCGGCCATGCACTTCTAAGGCCCAAGGTGTGCGTGAAACAGGTGTACCAAGTAAATCGTCGTTGGATAAAATATGCCAGATTTAGAAAAAAGGCGAGAATTTTTCAATAATATAATATTTTGCATAGCGAGAATTCGATAGATAAATCATGACTTTTTTTCAACGTTGCCACCCTTGGTTTATATAATTTCGTAATAGTGATATAACACTCGAAGATGGTGTCTGGTCTGTAAGACCGATTTCTACTGATGACAACCAAATCAAGGCTTTGATTAAGAATATCCATCGTCCTACCACATGAGAGATTATTGCTGAAATACTGAAAAATTATTAAGCCACTGTCCACAGCACTTGTTACAATTAAGTATAAGAGATGAAACTAAAAATACGAAACTACTTTTTGGACAGTTTAATAGATATTTTAATTAAAATGTAATTTTAATAAATATTCATAAAAACACTTTATTTTTTTTTATCTCTTAAGTATTTTTATACTTAACATCACACCATATCCCTATTGTGTAATACCTCTTTTTTCTCACCGAAAATTTTCAGCGTCTTTTGGATCATGAACTTTAGCTGCGCTCAGATAGAGAGATGTTTATTGGCTTTCCTAGTTCACTGCTCTTTTTTTTTTACGTTGTCCTTTACTATCCATGCAGTGAGACTCTGGAACCAGTTACAAACCAATGTTAGACTCGTTCCGTCCTTAGCATGCTTTAAGAAGAGACCGATAAAACTTTTAATTTCTAGTCAGTAAAATAACATGTTTCATTCCTGATTTACCTTCCCTCTCCACCATCCCTTCCTTTTACTTTGATTGATGATATCTCACTTTTACTTTTGTATATAAATTGTTTGTTTTAATAACTTCAACACGTTATTGCGAAATAAGATGCTCCATAATAAATTGTTATTGACCACTCTCTACGACTGTCAAATATAAACTGACAAATAAAAATCAAATCAAAATGGCGACCAAACAAAATCGGCCTGGAACATAAAACGCAACCTGTATATGTACATAAATTTCATAAATACGTTTATGAATAATCTTTCAAATATTTTTTATGACATTCATCCCTTATCACTTCATTCTATATTTTGTAAGTCACATTTCACAAGTCATTCCTCTTGCACAACTTCCACAAGTCATTCCTCTTTCAGGCCCAAGTACTCAAACTCCTGTCGCAATAACAACCACGTTCCGATCGACTGCCTAAATGGTTTTCCTCCCTTCACCTGTATTGAATATGTTCTGCGGATTGAGCCAATAGGCCTAAAAAATTACAACTGGGCTAAAGGACAACATTTATGCGATATATTTTGCCATGAAACTTCTATAATTAAGGGAAATTCGGTTGTACAATAACTTGGACGGACGGTTGTACAATAACTAGGGGACGCCCACGCCGAGAGTACCTAGAGGACCTGTTGGTGGACGTGCGCTGCTCAACATATACAGATTTAAAAAGAGCCGCACAGGACAGGGAGGAATGGAGGAGAAGAGTTGAAATTGCTGCAAACCAGTCTTAGGACTGCAACCACAGAGAGAGAATAACTTGGATACACTCACGCGGAGCCGAGATACACTTTTATGCAATGAAACAAATTAAATGTCTGTCTTCTCACAGAGGGCAGTTGTGACAAGACAATAACGAAACAACACGTCTTTTATCAACTCTAGTTGACATATGAGTACTACTGAGTAAAGATCCATCAAATTTTAACTGTAACTTAGCTTAACAATGTGGTGAGCGTGGCCGGCGTAGTATTTATCCATACACTTTCTTACTTGCTAAGGTTAAGACTTTCGGTTAAGCTAAGGTTAAAACTTTCGTGGTATGTTTAATTTAAATCTTATTTATTGGTTTTCAAGTCGGTAGGAATAAAAACATTAACTATTATTTAATTTCTCTTTCACACCGTATTAATAACACTCGATTGACTCAAAAATACTTCTGCTAGGATCTGCCAAGAAACATGATTGATGGAAGCTTTTAATTAAATCTCTTGTTGATAATTGTAAGCCACCATGATTCGCACAATTCATCCCCTAATTGAAAAAGCCATTCCATGGATACAAAGTCACAATAAATATTTAGCAAATTATGAAAGGTTTTTTTTCATTGTGAATATAAAGCCTTAATTTAATAACGGATTCGATTTAAATTTTTTAAGGCTCCAAATTAGTTCGAGGGTGACTTTGTCATATATAACCCAAGAGGATTCCAAAATTCGCTGATAGTTGAAGATCGAGCTTTTAGATTGATCAGTTGTCCACTTTATGCTGAAAGCTTTAAGATGCGATGAAAATCAAGACAGTCTTTCACAGTATCCAGTTTGTTTTTGATAGATTCTGATTTTTGTGAAGGGTTTACATCGGTGTGACTGGTGAGTTTGCTGGTGTTTAACAGCACATTCACATAAAGAAGAGAAACAATAGAAGGAATAAATGAAAACTCCACGGCATAGCTTCGCTTTGCAACTGAATTGACGTTGGAATGTCGAGGGGATCCACTACTACGAAACCAGCAACCACAACGACTATGACCATATTATTTTTACGTTGTTAATATATGTTATGAACAAAACTTTTTCAATTTTGAGCTCTTCGTGGACGAATGTTTGATAATCACGATTTAACACTGAAAATCTAAACGGTAGTCTATAACTGTATTAATACCATCTCCTGATGTATGGATGGGAATCATGGGTTCCCTACAGACGACATATTAGGGCACTCGGTAAATGTTTGCAGAACGCCTCAGGTAAATAATGAAGATTCGATGGGTATCAGAGTATCAAATGGTGAGGATCTGAGAAGAGTAAACTGTTGTGGCATCGTGATTCTGGTGTCACTTGCATGTTTAAGTTGGTCTGAACACGTGGTTGCATACCTGGCTTACAAAAACGTGTCCTCTTTTACGAGCTGATGGAACGGTATCATAAAGTATCAAATGGTAATGTTGTGAGAAGATGAAACTGCTGTGGCATCGTGATTCTGGCGTCACTTGGATGTTTTAGTTGGTCTGAACACGTGGTTGCATACCTGGCTTACAAAAACATGTTTTCTTTTACGAGCTGATGGAACGGTATCATAGAGTATCAAATGGTAATGTTCTGAGAAGAGTAAACTGCTATAGCATTGTGATTCTGATGTCACTTGCATGCTTTAGTTGGTCTGGACACGTGGCTGCATACCTGACTTACAAAAAATGTCCTCTTTTACGAGCTTATGGAACAGTATCGTAGATTATCAAATGGTGAAGTTCTGAGAATAATAAACTGCTATAGCAACGTGATTCTGGTGTCACTTGCATGTTTTAGTTGGTCTGGACACGTGGCTGCATACCTGGCTTACAAAAACATGTTCTCTTTTACGAGCTGATAGAACGTTATCATAGAGTATCAAATGGTAATGTTCTGAGAAGATGAAACTGCTGTGGCAACGTGATTCTGGTGTCACTTGCATGCTTTAGTTGATCTGGACACGTGGTTGCATACCTGACTTACAAAAACATGTCTTCTTTTACGAGCTGATAGAACGGTATCATAGAGTATCAAATGGTAATGTTCTGAGAAGATGAAACTGCTGTGGCATCGTGATTCTGGTGTCACTTGCATGCTTTAGTTGGTCTGGACACGCGGCTGCATACCTGACTTACAAAAAAATGTCCTCTTTTACGAGATGATGGAGGGTGGAAGGAGGCACGGTAGTCAGCACAAGATTCTGGTGTCGTGTACACGACTGTGTTGGTATAGATACATGGCTCGTATGCCTGAAGACAGACTTCCAAGAATTGTCTTTTTTGGTGAGCTGATGGCGGTCAGAAGAGAGCACGGCGGTCAGCGCAAGATATATAAGGACGTCCTATTGCATGAGACGCTTTAAAGTATTAATGCTCTGGGAGTAAACAGCAGCAGATAGTGCCATATGCCGTGGAACTGTTGCTAGTACTATCAGAGACCCAATGGAGAGAAGACACAGACAGGCTGTTGCAAGTACTGCAGCTCCTTGCCCTTTATGCAACAGGATATGCCTATCATAAATTGTCTTACATAGTATTGTATTGTATTGTATTACACTTTTGTATTACACATTACAGCCTGGCGGACGTATAACCATGCGGCAATCTCATCCAACTAATCATAGAGATGTTTAAGCGCCCTTAAATGAAAACTAAACTGGAATCCTTTATAAAAAAATGTGGGTTGCAGCCCATTTGAACCCACAAACTCCGAGCTGAAAAACAGGCGTCTTACCAACTAGGCCACGGTGGTCATCATAGTCACATAATACATGGTGGCACCAACGTCATGTACCCCAATTACCTATTTTGTATTGTGCCTTCAAGAATAATGGACATTTATTCGTTCAATTTCATATGGTAATGTTTGTCACGTTTAATTTTATAATGTTAATGATGTAAATAATAAATTTTATAACACATATGTTAAATAATTAATTTAATAATGTAAATATAAATGGTTCGTTAATTTTACAATCTAAATGGTGATACTATAATTGGTATAATCTTACCGGTTAATTTAGTTTTATAATGTAAATAATAAAGTTTATAACATATATGGTAAATCATAAATTTTATGATGTAAACATAAATGGTTTGTCAATTTTAGAATATAAATGGTATAACTATAATTGGTATAAACTAACCGGTTAATTTAGTTTTATAATGTAAATAATAAATTTTATAACACATATGTTAAATAATTAATTTAATAATGTAAATATAAATGGTTCGTTAATTTTACAATTTAAATGGTATAACTATCATATAATTGGTATAAACTTACCGGTTAATTTAATTTTATAATGTAAATGATAAATTTTATAACATGTATGTTAAATAATTAATTTAATAATGTAAATATACTCGTAAATGGTTCGTTAATTTTACAATGTAAATGGTATAACTATCATAGAATTGTTATAAACTAACCGGTTAATTTAATTTTATAATGTTAATAATAAATTTAATAACATATATGTTAAATAATTAATTTAGTAATGTAAATATAAATTGTTCGTTAATTTTACAATGTAAATGGTATAAATATCATAGAATTGGTATAAACTTACCGGTTAATTTAATTTTATAATGTTAATAATAAATTTTATAACACATATGTTAAATAATAAATTTAATAATGTAAATATAAATGGTTCGTTAATTTTACAATGTAAATGGTATAACTATCATAGAATTGGTATAAACTTACCGGTTAATTTAATTTTATAATGTAAATAATAAATTTTATAACACATATGTTAAATAATAAATTTAATAATGTAAATATAAATGGTTCGTTAATTTTAAAATGTAAATGGTATAACTATGAAAAAATGTGTGTAAACTTACCGGTTAATTTAATTTCATAATATAAATAATAAATTTTATAATACATATGTTAAATAATAAATTTAATAATGTAAATATAAATGGTTCGTTAATTTTAAAATGTAAATGGTATAACTATGAAAAAATGTGTGTAAACTTACCGGTTAATTTAATTTCATAATATAAATAATAAATTTTATAATACATATGTTAAATAATAAATTTAATAATGTAAATATAAATGGTTCGTTAATTTTACAATGTAAATGGTATAACTATCATAGAATTGATATAAACTTACCGGTTAATTTAATTTTATAATGTAAATAATAAATTTTATAACACATATGTTAAATAATTAATTTAATTATGTAAATATAAATGGTTCGTTAATTTTACAATATAAATGGTATAACTATCATAGAATTGGTATAAACTTACCGGTTAATTTAATTTTATAATGTAAATAATAAATTTTATAACACATATGTTAAATAATTAATTTAATAATGTAAATATAAATGGTTCGTTAATTTTACAATGTAAATGGTATACTCGTAACTATCATAGAATGGGTGTAAACTTACCGGTTAATTTAATTTTATAATGTAAATAATAAATTTTATGACATATAAATAATGAATTTTATAATGTAAATATAAATGGTTCGTTAATTTTACAATGTAAATTGTATAAATATAAATGGTATAACCCTACCGATTAATTTAATTTTATAATGTAAATTATAAAAAAATATGAATTTTATATTGTAAATTATATAAATAATTGACTTTATAATGTAAATATAAACGGTTAGCTAATTTAAAATTGAAATTATATAAATAATAAATTTTATAATGTAAATGATATAAATAATTAATTTTAAAATGTAAATGGTATAAATATAAATGATTAGTTAATTTGACAATGTAAATGGTATAACCCTACTCGTTTATTTAATTTTAAAATGTAAATGGTATAAATATAAATTAGTTGAATTGACAATGTAAATGGTATAGCCCTACTCGTTTATTTAATTTTAAAATGTAAATGGTATAAATATAAATGATTAGTTAATTTGACAATGTAAATGGTATAACCCTACTCGTTTAATTAATTTTAAAATGTAAATGGTATAAATATAAATCATAAATTAATTTGATATTGTAAATGTTATAACTCTACTCGTTTATTTAATTTTAAAATGTAAATGGTATAATCCTACTCGTTTATTTAATTTTATAATGTAAATGGTATAAATATAAATGATAAGTTAATTTGACAATGTAAATGGTATAAATACAAATGGTATAACCCTACCAGTTTATTTAATTTTATAATATAAGTGATATAGATTATAAATTTTATAATGTAAATGGTATAAATGTCAATAGTATAACTCTACCGGTTTCAACGTTTTCCCCTCATCATCAGGGAGCACAAATAAGACAAGGAGCATTAACAGGACTTTTTTGTAAATAAATTATTAATTTTATTATGTTAAATTGTAAAAATATAAATGGCTCATTAATTTTATAATGTAAATGGCATAACCCTACTGGTTTCAAGGTTTTTCCCTCATCATCAGGAGAATACAAATAGAACACGAAACATAAAAAAACTCTTTTGTTTGTGTTGCTTGTCTTAGTTGTGCTCCGCTGATGTTGATCTGAAAACCTTGAAATCGGTATGGTAATACCGTTATATTAAATGGTATCATCATAATCATTGTCAACCAGGGTCGATCCACTGCTGGATGAAGGTCTCCCCAAGTTGACTCCAAATAGTTCGGTTTTTTGCTCGTTGATGCCATGTGATGCTGCCATGCTTCCTGATTTCATCTATCCAGCGTTCCTTCGGTCTTCTTCTGGGCCTCTTTATGCCTCTTGGGTACCATTGGATTATTTCGGATGTCCATCGGGAGTCTGACATTCTGGCTACGTGTCCGGCGCATTGCCACTTCATTCTTTTGCACACCTTTATAACGTCTTCTACCCTTGTTTTATTGCGAATCCAGGTGTTTTAAATGGTATAAACAGTGTTAAATAAATTACAAAGCATAATAACCAATTAAAAGGTAGTAGAAACGTTTTAACAGGTCAATCTCTTAAAAGCGACACAATCGCACATAATACCTACTGAAAATTTTCATCCCTTATATTGGTTAGATTCAACGAAAATCGAATATTATATAATTTTGCAGAAAAATATTTAAAAAGAGGGCGTGTTTAAATATTGTTCCGCCCCTTACGAGTCTGTCGTATATTTCAGGGAATCAGTATAGACGCGACGTCTGAACTGAGTAAACGCGTCGCGACGCCGTCTGTGACCTTTTTATAAGGGTAGAACATTTACGATTTATGTCGGAGTTTACGTGGTGTTTGTTTGTTTACAAACAAACTATCTGTTGATTTTGTTTACATCGTCAACCAATCTGTCTGTTAACAAGTGAATTAAACGTTTTTTCTTCAATTGTATTGTAAATTTTAACAAAGATTTTTGAAGTGATTCATTTAAGTGACATCTTTTAAATATACTCTAATTAAAATTTAAAAAATAGAGTTAGTTTTGACAAAACAAATTTCTTTTAAACAATTCATTATTGATTTTCAATGTGTAGATGGACATATTTACGAACTTCGTGGTATAGTTAGTAAAACGTTTGCCTTTCGACTCAAATGTTGCGAGTTCAATTTTAATCGGAACCAAGATTTAAATACAAAGGATTCCAGTCCGTTATTAATTTAATAAAAGCCTTATTTACATCTTTGTATTGTATTGTATTATACTATCTAGTATTCAGTACAACCTGAAGGGCTTATTGCCATGTGGCAATCTCTTCCAACCAACCATAAAGAGCGCTGAAGGGAAAACCAGAAAATATTCTATTTAAAAAAAATCTGGGTTCAGTGACACTTGAATTGGAAGACAGGCGTCTTATCAATAAGAACATGGAAGGCGTCTTTATGGTTGATTGGAAGAGATTGCTACATGGCAATAAGCTCGCCAGGTTGTACTGTATACTACGAAAGTTTAATACTTTAATTTATAATGTAAGTGATATATAATTTAATTAGGAAAATCCAATTTAAACATCCATATTTATTGTCACCCATTTCTCTATATGGGTAGGCAAAAAGGAGAATGCGTCACATTTTCTGGTCGCGACGCGTATCTTTCACTTCTTTTACATACATACACCTTCTTAAACATGTCATACGATTTTTCTGATATTTTACATTTCCTTCTTTCAAAATATCGTATACTTAATCCAACCATGTTTTCTTTGGTCTTCTTCTACCACAACAACCATTCAAATTCGCACTGTATATTTATTTTGTTAGTCTTTCTCCATTTATTTATTCCACATGTCCAAACCATCTTACAGTGATCTTCTTCATCTTACTTAACACATCAACCTTAAGTTCACACACATCCCTTATCTCATCAATCCATTTTCTGTCATACATTGTCACCCCATGTATTCTTCTAACATTTATTTAGCTCTTTTCAGTCTTCTTTCACTTCCACGTTTCACTCCCATACATTACAATTGGTCACACTTATCCCATTTCGTATTCTGTGTCCTACATTATCTCCTCATGTATTTTTTTAATTACACGCATTTAAAAAATAAATACTACTATATTTAGTTTTATTCCACGCCCACGTTTCACTACCATTCATCTTACTCAACACATCCCTTATCACTTCATTCTCTATTCTATCATACATTGTAATCCCATGTATTTTTCTTCAAATAAAAATTAAATACTTTGATAATTTAATATTTTTCTTTCCATATTTAATAATAGCTTGTGACAACAGGTATATACACTTTTAATTTGACCAGTAATTTTTTTATTGTGACAAGTAAATAATCTTTTAAATAAAATTGAACATGATACTTGGCACCGATGGGTTTTTGGTTGGGATATAACTGGGGTAAATAAGGGCTCTAGATATAAATCAATCCAAAAATCTATACCTTTGAAACCACGGTTTAATATAATAAGAATGAACAAGATGGAAGTGTCTGCCATGTGTGGTATGCGGACAGGCCCCTGCGTGGTGGCTAGTCACCTTTACAGAATGGGTGCTGTGGGGAATCCCGGTCAGGATGATGAGACTATAGACCGTGTATTGTCCGTATTGATATGTGGGTACATTTTGTATTCACCATATTGACAATACTCTGTGTCACAATGCTCTTAATATATTTTGTACAGTATTGTTACAAGTTTGTCTTGCCCTATATAAGAGCAAACTATGTATCACTTGTGTCCCGCATTAAATAAACTTAACAGTCCCGCTCAGGATGATGAGGCTATAGACCATGTATTGTCCGGTTGTCCTTCACGAGACAGATTAGATTGACTAAAACCCATATCTTGACCGCGTCCAATGTATGTAGCGTTTCTTCTCTCTCCGTGGAACTTTTCCACTTATAGATGGATTGTTACAGTTTTGAAGCTTAATCAGTCGAAACTTTGAATTATCTAGAATGGTTATTTTTTAAATTAGTTATATTATAATATATTATGTTGGGAAGACTTTGCGTGATCGTGTAAGGAACACCACAATCCGAGAGGTCTGTGATGTCCAAGATGTGGTCAGATGGGGACGACAGCGTCGACGATACTGTTACCAACATGTATAGATAATGAATTCCACAAGAATTCCATACATAGCTCTGCATGGGGTGCCGGATAGACGGCGTCCACCAGGGAGACCCCCGAAATGATGGAGAGATAGCTGGATCTCAGCATCACAGGAGGACAATCTTGCAGTAACAGACTCTTGTGTCTACAGAAAGTCTAAGAAGAAGAGTTATATTACATTGACTCATATAATTGCATAATGACTCATATAATTGCATAATTGACTCATAATTGCATAAGGATTTAGTGGCACAAATCATCCTAGCTTGGGTGGATTGCCTATTTAAAAAATAAAACTTACAACAGACCAGACACAACGTGATGAGATGTTTGTATTTATAGTGAACAGCACCGTTACAAATACTGTAAAATAGGTAGATGGCTGTCGCTCATAACTCATTTCGGTTTACTTCTTGCTTTTCCGGTGAAAAGTAGCAGGGTGAAGAGGTTCCTCTTCAGCAGGTAGAAGTTTGTCGTAAATAAAAACACAGTAGACGTTCCAGAAATTAAGAATATATTTTTGTCTTTTTTAATTTCCTTATGTGCAGCCCATCGCTCATCATAAGCCCTTTTGTGTATGCCGTCATGGCTTACTAGATACCATGTATACCGCGCATTCCTCGCTTGCATGGGCCGTTCGACTTTTTGTAGAAACTATTGCGAAGGCCACGCATAAGGAACATTTCATTAGATTAGGTACACAGCAATTACAAATAAATAATTTATTTTAGGTAACGCATACTATACGTCTGATACATATAGTGAGTGTTTATTTATTCATTTGTATACATGTTATACATCAAAATCATCCAACCAACATCAAAGGTATTTTTTAAAATGACAGCTTTTCTATAAAATATATTAAAGTAAAACAAATACTAGGTAATCTCTAAGCAAAAAAAATGATTTAAATAGTGACATCTGTCATATTAGAAATTCTAATATTTTTTTTTGTGTTTTTGTTTCATGTATTTTTTAGTTTATAAATATCATACCTGTTACAGCATCTAAACCAGGATGATTAGTACTTCTACATTAAGCTTTCCCTTCCTGTGCTAAAAAAAAGGCGCGTTCCTGTGCTGTGTATTCAATACACATGTAAAAATGATCGATTTAAAATTGAAAAAATAAGAATATTTATAGCCAATCGCTTAAATTAATTAAATTTGAAGTCAAAAGTGATAAAAATTGAAATTAAATTGCTGAAAACATGAAAAAAAAAAACATCGTACGACGTTCACAAAACGGGCGAAGCAACCGCCTCAAACGAAAGTCCGCGAGCTACTGAAGCGAGCGAACTGAGATTCTATATTTTGCGTTCCCATATACCGAAGTAGAGTGAGAGTGAGACGTGAATAGCGTCGCTTTCTCGCCCATAGCGATGCTTTAGAATGAATATACCTACGTCACACACTGGCACACGTTTGATTGTGTCGGTGAATTTATTCCCGATTTTCACAAAATATCTCTGATGTGGCCAATAAGTGCTAATTATTATTAATATTATTTTTTCATTCAATGCGCAAATGTATTACGGAGGAATACCTAAAATCTGAACCCAGTATTTATTATATTTATAGAGATATTAAAGTGTTTAGAAGCAATGTGTACTAGTTACACATCACAGGGAAGGAAGGGTTAAAATCACAAATGCTTTTATTATAGTTAATATAATATAACATTGGGTAAGGGTGTATGACAGAATACGAAAATGAATGAAAAGGGATGAATGTGAACTGCAGGGTTATGTGATGAGTAATACGTTGAGTATGTAGAACGAATGAATTAAAAAAGCCTTACAAATAAAAAATGCAGTGCAAATTAAAGTCATATGCGTGGTATAGAAAAATCAAGGAAAATTTGGTTGAATCGAGGCAATGATCTTCTGAAAGAAGAGAACGAAGAATACCATAGTTGTTGTATAAGAAGGTGTATGAATATGATAAAGACTGGGGTTATGTGTCGAGATAGGAAAGTCTGTTTTTTCAGTCGCTGCTTAAAAAGCATGCCAAGGACGGAGCGAGTCTTGTACTGATTTGTTACTGATTCCAGAGTCTCACTGCATGGACAGAAAGTGTTAAATAAGTAATTAAAAAAATAATAATTCTGTCAAAGTTCTCATATGTAGAGCACCATCACATACCTTACACCTGCACTGGGTAATTTATTTTCATTAGAAAGTGTGATCACTTCATACCAGAAGGCACTGAACTGGTTGAGCATGAGAAATAGACGCAATATTCACATACTATCTTTGTTGTTTAATATATTCACTCCACGGTCACAGTATGTTTTTTTTTCATTTTCAGCTTCACGGCATTAAGCAAATTATATGATAGATATTCAAATAAAGAATTCCATTAAGTTTAAGTCGAAAACGTTGATTCACATTTTTTTTATTTAAATTATCTTTTTGTCTTAAGGGGATTTCTACTCTATAAATTAAAAAAATATCGTTTTTTTTGCTTATTCTCAAAGTTTATAACTTTAAACATATGTTCAGAAAAGAAAATTTTAAAATTCTCAATATTTACGAAGTTATAGGTATAAATGAGGCAGCAATTACTCGGATAATAATCTCAACACTTTAAACGCGTTTTTCTCGAAACTACTTTTTTCGACCTGGTCGACATAAAATCTCAAATTTTATCCAACCGATTGCCTTCAAATTTAATTTATAACTTTATTAAATATTTTTATATCGTCCCTACTTTGACAAATTCCAAACAATTTTTTCACTATTTTAAAAAAATTAAAAAACAAGAACAAATAACTTTTTTCAGATATTCGCCATTTTACGATTTTTTTTTCTTTGGTACCAACTATAACGACATTATTTATTATTAAGAAACGGTGTATGATTTTTTTTTTTAAATTTACAAAAATGCTCCAATCATGTCGACTAGTTTACCCCCTTTTTTTACGACAAGATATAACAGCTAACATCTTTAATTTTAAATGTTTTTTTTTTCAAAAAAAATTTTGTACATTCTCAAATCATCAATAAACAAACTAAAAAAATGTGTAGGAATATTTGTTTGATTTCGATATAAGCAGTATAAACTTTCAAAGGACTTAAATCAAGCAATAACACTTTTAAAATTAAGCAAAACATTAATTAATTGAAGTGAAATTGACTCTTTGATTATAAAAAGACAAAGTGGACAAAAAAAAACAGTGTTTGAATCTTTTAAGATCCAAAATTAATTAACCTACGTGTATTCGTATGTGTTTTGTTTTACGCAAGTGTTCAAAACCGCCATATTGGAGTCACGTGGCCCTTTTAGCCCTGGGTCTAATCCCAGAGGCTTTAAAGACCCTGTAGGACCTGAAAAAAGACCTAAAATTAACACAATAAGAGTTCAACCTTATACTGTGGACCGAAATCAAACTAGAAACGTCCAAAACAGTGAGGATACATACCAGAGTTGTGATAAAATACAGTCGAACAGTTACTTTCATGATTGGCGAAACGACAATTCTAACTTTGAAACGATTCATGCAAAAAAAGATAATGTATCGCTTTTGAATCGCTACGTTGTTGATAGAAGGTCATTTAATACAACTAAAACTGATTGCGAGATCCAGGAGACAAGAACGACTTATTTGAACAAAGACAATAAAACATATGACAAAGAAAAGGCATTTTACAACGATATTTATGAGGATTTTGAAGAGTGTGAACGTTATGAAGAACGTGTTGAACAATACAAGGAAAAACGACAAAGAAACCCAATAGAGTTTATTGAAAAAGTTGGTTTATTACCTAAACCTGTTGCTGCTTCTATCAAACATATTCAGAATAAAACCAGAAATGGGCCACTGCTTGAAACACCGAACTACCCAAAAATAAACGTTTTTATGAGTGGAGTAACAAAAAATCAAAGAATCGTTGAAGAATCTAATCGAAAGTTGAACGAAACAGTAGTCAGGGAGAGAGGAAACGAACAATTTCCTATCCAGGAAGAAAGCGAACTCCAATATCCGGTTTCAGACGGTTGCAAAAGTGGCGCAATCCCATCGACTTCTGTTAAAAATGCAAATCAAACTGCAGTTAATTGCAAGAAGTCTCCAAGTTGTCAGCGCAACGTAAATTCTAACCAAGATTCAATAAAAGAAAGTGAATGTAAAAACAGTTTGAAGAAAAATACGAATTGTGAAGATACAGGATCCTACAAACATACTTGTTCTTGCAAATGTCAAAAGGGAATTGAAAACAGATGTGTGAGACCTATTTATCAGTTTCCTCAATATACTGCTCAAAATGGATTGCTTGGTAATCACCCAATCTTCATAGCTCCAAATTCTCCGAGAGCATCGTTACTTGGACATTCAGCTTTTATTCAAAGACCATTGTACCAAGGACAGACAATACTCACCCATCCTGTTATAAGACATGATCTGACTAACCACCATTGTTGTTCAAACTCAATTGGTTCTTGTAGTAACAGTGTAGATAAAAGCATTGAAGTTTCTTGTACTGGGCATAGAAGGAAAGAAACTAGTGCTGACGATACAGAAGAACAGAAGATAGATGAGGACAAGAATAACGATAGGAACAAATGTGAAAAAGGAAATAATAAATATAAAAGTGGATTCAATGATGTAAAGTGTTGTCAAATAAAAGAGTCTGCAGTCAAGAGGTGTCAGAGCTCTTCTAATTGTGATACAAACAAGAATCATACTCAAAAAGATAGATGTTGTACAAGTGAAAAAAACATTGAACATACCAACGACGAAGAACTTTTAGAACCAGTAGAAACAGGGAATTGTTCCAACGATAAAGACGATACAGACGAAGAGATGTGTGAAGTAAATCAAGAAAGAGTTCTTGGAAGTTCGGGTGGACACTGTGTCCAGGGTTCCAAGTGCAACTGTGATTTGGTTCATACAAAGACTGCTTTGCCGTCAGTTGGCATGGTTTTGACAGCTCCAGTTCAAGGTCAGCCTTGGCCTGTGAATCCACCTGTTTGGAATTTTGTTCCTGCACCGAGCGTTGGACTTCTTGGACCAGGAGAAAAGGTAGGATTTTAATATTTATACTTGATTCTATGTGGCAGTACTCAACACTATTTACTTGGAAGAACTGTAGTCTGTAACTTGGGTCTTTTTCTACAGTAGTAAGATTTATAATGCAAGTTACTTAATAAGGCTTAGATGCCCACATATTTTTGATTGTCTGGTTTATATACGAGGCGTATCCAGAAAGTAAGTGTACTGAGGCTCTCACGACCGGATGGATTTTATTTTCGACATGTTGGCTACACTTCCATGTAGCCTGACCCTTCCCCTCCACAATGAGACCGGTTCGAGGTCAGTACGTTGAGAAGTGTCGACGCGACAACACGTTTAGTGAAAAATGTCAATCCAATCTCCCGCCAAGTGCGCAATACGCGGCGTCATCCGTTATCTCGTTTGGAAGGGAAAACCTCCGGTTGAGGTTTATAATGAGGTGAAAACTGCATATGGTGATAAAGCTATGAATCATACGAGTGTGTACAAGTGGTGTCACGAGTTTCGAAACGGTCGTACGTCTGTGCATGATGATCAGAGGAGCGGAAGACCTTCAATTGTGACTGACGAAATTGTGGAAAAAATCGAAAATGCGCTCCGTGACGATCGCAGATTGACTATGGATGAACTTTCTGCGATGTTTCCGCAAATCTCCAGATAATAGATGATATAGATCCGCCATCAGTAATGCCGCAGGTGATCTAATGTTGTAGAAACAAGCAACGGATCTTCGTATTGTTTCTTGGTCTACTGCAGTATTTTTTTACAAATACACTGTCATTTAATCCTCACGAGGAGAAACTGTGAGGGTCTCCTTTTAGTGTTTGAATTTGTAAAACGAGTTTCTAAGTTATTTATGAAGAGAGAGGTTTTTAGATCCGTCTACAATGGCACTCTGGTACGAAGCAAGTTAGAATGTGGAGTATCGGTGTAAAGCCCAAGGGAGATTCTTCTTCCCAGTGTCATGTCAGGTCCCGCCAACGCTGAATACCACCTGAGAGTCGGCATCTTTGTCCCCGAAAGCCCGAAAAAGATCCCCAACGATCCTTATACCAGTCCAATCACGTATATTGCAGAGCCAGGAGATTTGCCTCCTGCCAATGCCTCTTCGACCCTCCATTTTGCCTTGGATGATCAGGTGCAGTAATTTGTACTTTTCTCCTCTAAGTACATGACCCAAATAGGACCTTTCGGATTTTAATATTAGTCAGCAACTCTCTATCAATTTTGGCTCTTTGAAGAACCCTCGTGTTGCTGACCATATTCATCCAGGGTATTCGTATATAGTAATGTGTTAAGATTGACAGTGTGTAGAACAAACTTGACCAGTGCTTTTGAGATACGTATAATGTGTTAAGATTGACAGTATGTAGAACAAATTTGATCAGTGCTTTTAAGATACGTATAATGTGTTAAGATTGGCATTATGTAGAACAAACTTGACCAGTGCTTTTGAGATACGTATAATGTGTTAAGATTGACAGTATGTAGAACATACTTGACCAGTGCTTTTAAGATACGTATAATGTGTTAAGATTGACAGTATGCAGAACAAACTTGACCAGTGCTTTTGAGATACGTATAATGTGTTAAGATTGACAGTATGCAGAACAAACTTGACCAGTGCTTTTAAGATACGTATAATGTGTTAAGATTGACAGTATGCAGAACAAACTTGACCAGTGCTTTTGAGATACGTATAATGTGTTAAGATTGACAGTATGTAGAACAAACTTGAGCAGTGCTTTTGAGATACGTATATAGTAATGTGTTAACATTGACAGTATGTAGAACAAACTTGACCAGTACATTTCCTTTGTTTCACGGGCTGCCTCTTTTGAATAGGGCCTACAAATAGGGAGTACAAACATGCCAGTATATCTATACAGAATAAAATAGTCTGGCAGTGCAAATGCCACATTGCAGTCTGCGGGCTATAATATACTCATATTTACCAGCTGTGTCCGTTTCGTGTCCCGCCCCAGGCCAATATCCACACAATGCACAGTGCTGACACGAGACTGCTGAAAAAGCCCTTGTGAAATGATAATAACCACAATACACACTCGAAATACTTTATACAGAGTGCAGGGGTGATACAATGGGTCTGTGAGAGGGGTGGCTACCCTGAGCCAAACTCGGATTGGGGCGCAAAATAATTGTACAAAAAAAGGCAATATATTTTTTTTATTAGATAAACAGTAGAAATTAAATGTTGGGAGCCACTGGTCTATGAAAATTTATTTCTTAAGTATATAAGTAACCAAATATGGGCACATTTTTAAAACTAGATCGACTGGATACGATTATCTTGTCATAAAAGGAAAAAATAAGTAAAATAAAAAACTTATTTTATATTTTTGTGTTCACCACAGGTTTAATTAAGATTCACAACAAGTTTCAAAGACCAACGTCTTCTTCGTCAGTTTATATTCACCTGACGAAGAAGACGGTGGTCTTCGAAACTAGTTGTGAACCTGTGGTGAACACAAAAATATGAAATAAGTTTTTTATTTTATTTATTTTTTCCTTTTATGAAAAAATGGCGAAGATTCATGAAAAAGATTATCTTGATTTCGATCTGGTCTTAAAAGTTATTAAGATAATATATAACAGGGAAACGTTCCTTTTCATATAAAGTGAGATATCACCAATCAAAGGAAAAGGAAGGGATGGTGGAGAGGAAAGGAAAAAACAGGAAAGAAACGAAGAAAGGAAAAAACAAGAGGAAAGGAAAAATCAGGAAGGAAACACGTTATATTACCGACTAAAAATGAAGAGTTTTTAGTCGCTTTCTAAAGCATGCCAAGGACAGATCGAGTTAAACATTGTTTTGTAACTGGTTCCTAGTAATTAAAAGTTTTTTTAGTCGCTTCTTAAAGCATGCCATGTCTTTTTTTTATTTAAATATTTTACCTGCCGAGTTTATTATCATGTAGCAATCTCTTCCAACCAACCAGAAAGATGTTTTAATTAGACCGAAGTGAAAATCAGACTGGATCCCACTTAAAATAAAATTGGGTTCCAGTGGGGATCAAACCCGCAACCTCCGGATAGGCAGACTAGCGCCATACCACCAAGTCACGGAGGTCGTCATCTTTCTGGTTGGTTGGAAGCTATTGTCACCTGTAAATAAGCCCGCCAGGTTGTACTGTATAAAGAGAAAGTGCAATACTATACAACACAATATTTAAATTTGAAAAGATTGTTTTTTTAGTATCAACTTTGATGTACGAGTATACTAGTGAAACGTGGACGTGAAAAAAGACTGAAAGGAGCTAAATAAATTCCATGCATTGAGAAGAATAAGTGGGGCGACAATGTATAACAGAATATGGAAGGAAGTGATTAGAAATGAATACGAACCTATAACTGATTTATTAAGAAAGATCAATAAGGGTACTTTGTGATGGTTTAGACATGTGGAACGAATGTGTGAAGAATTACTAACAAAACGAATATAAAGTGAGCCCGTGATGGAAGGCGTGATAGCGAAAGAATGGTTAGATCAAGTTTTTGATATTTTAATAAGATGTAAATGTAAAAAGTCGTCGAAATTGTATGAGGTGTTTAAATGTAGAAGAGGGGAAAGATTTGTAATGATAAAAAAACTGGCACTTTTTCCTTTCTGCATACCTCAATAGGAAAATAGCGTTACGATATATATGTAATATGTCGAAAGATCATATGGAGATTTGATCTGCATTGGTAACGCATAGAACTTCCGTGCAGAAGATTAATGGCTCAAATCCCACGCTGTGCTACTGTCTTCGAAAGACACATGTAGTTTGTTTTCGCCTTGCATTCATGTGTATAAATATATTTATGACTTATGGTCAAGTCTATTATGTTTTTTAAATAAGTATGGGTGATAGCATACACCCTTGACGAACACCATTTTAGTGAATATAAATAACAGTCAATCTTGATTTTTTAAATTTATTTTACACATGACAAAAAATATTATGCATAATTTGCGAAAAGAACAACAGATAATTTAATTTGGACACACTTTTATAGGATCTGTGTTTGCTGCCTTTCATTTGTCGTGTCCCCAGTAAACTAGGCTTTTGCCTGTATCTCACTGAGGACATATAGCATGAAAAAATAAATCAATACTTCTTTCCAATTTTTGATTATATAAAACCCCGTTGCACATTCTCATCAACCTGACAAACAGTGACACTCAATTACACATGTATCATATAACACATCGATCAATAAGTCCCGGGACTAACTACTAAAACAACATTTGTTTGCCAAAATTATCCTTATTCATTAACATAGTCTCCTTCAAGAGCGATACATTCATTCCAACACTTTCCTAACTTTTCTATGCCAGTCGTGTAGAATTTATCTTTGGTTTCAAAATAGGCGTTAGTTTCGGCAATCACTTCTTCATTGGAGCCAAATCTCTTTCCTTGGAGCATCTTTTTGAGGTCTGCGAACAGCCAATAGTCGCTGGGGGGCAAACCTGGAGAATAAGGTGGGTGCGGAAGCAATTCGAAGTTCAACTCATGCAATTTGGCCATCGTTACCATCGACTTGTAACACGGTGCGTTGTCCTGATGAAAAAGAGCGTTTTCTTCTTCATATGGGGCCGTTTTTTTTGCAATTTCTGCCTTCAAATGCTCCAATAACGCTATGTAATATTCGCTATTGATAGTTTTCCCTTTTCAAGGTGATCGATGAATATTATACCATGCGCATCCCAAAATGTGGAGGTCATAACCTTCCCGGTCGACTGTTGAGTTTTTGGTCGCTTCGGACGACTTTCATCGGCTACTCTCCACTCAGAGGATTTGATTCCGGAGTATAGTGGTGGATCCAAATTTCATCCATTGTCACATGCCGACGCAAAAACTCCTGTTTATTTCGCGTAACAGTGCCAAACAGCGCTCTGAATCATCGATGCGTTGTTGTTTCTGTTCCATTGTGAGCAAACACGGCACCCATTTCGAAAAAAAGCTTTTTCATAACCAAATGTTGATGCAAAATAGTGTAAACACTACCAAATGATATCTTCAGGATGTCAGCTATCTCACGCAACTTTATTTTGCGATTTTCCATCACGATTTTTAAGGGTTTTTTTATGTTTTCTGGTGTAACAGCCTCATTTGGACGACCAGAGCGTTCAGCATCATTTGTGTCTGTACGACCACGTTTGAAATCAGCATACCACCGATAAATGGTTGTTTTCGACGGAGCAGAGCCCGGATAACACTTTTCAAGCCATCGCTGAGTTTGAACGGTATTTTTCCCATCCCAAAGCAATGTTTTATTAACACACGAAATTCAGTTTTTTTCCATTGTTTTGAAAATAGCAAAAGTAGCGTCACTAAAACAACTGTAACTCAATGACACAATATCGGAATGTCATGAAAGTTTGACACGTAACTTCTAAAAGTTGGTACTAACTGAGGATAGTATGGATTTTTTACTAGAGGCACCATCTGTTGGTTAGTCCCGGGAATTGTTGATTGATACGTTACATCACGCGAAATCAAACTCCTCACACTTCATCACTCCAGACAGACCGAAACGTTCATCCAACAATATACCGCACATAATTATAATTTTTTTTTTTATTAATTTAATGTGGACACACAATTTTTATAAATCTGTGTTTGTTGCCTTTCATTTGTCGTGACCCCAGTAAACTACGGACGACCTCCGTGGCCTGGTGGTAAGACAGTTGTCTGCCAACCCGGAAGTTTGGGGGGGTTAATCCCTGCTGGAACCCAGATTTTTTTTAAATAGGATTCCAGTCTGGTTAACACTTAGGGCCTATAAAAACATCTTTCTGGTTAGTTGGAAGAGATTGCCACATGGCAATAAACTCGCCAGGTTAAAAAAATAAACTAGGCTTTTGCCTGTGTCTCATTGAGAAGTATCTTATTGATGAGATGAATTTATATTCCATTATATTATGAACTCAAATATCTTTCCCACTTGACACATAACATGGTAAATTCCTGAGTAACAAATATAAGGCATTTGATATAATGAACAGATAAATTAAGAGGCTGTATGCTCCAACATCTCACAGTTCCACACGAGGGCTACCAGTGGAACTATTCCACTGTACGGCACCAGATAAAGTGCCGGTGTATTGAATATTTAATAGAATAACAACGAAACTGTGGAATTCCATTGTATTAGGGGGGAACTGTTATTGAATCGAACCTTGTGCAAAACTGTACTGTTTCTGTTGTATTTCATTATTGTTGCTGGCCCGCGTAGTAAAAGACCCCATCGCTATTTCAACGTTAATTTAGTTGGAAAGCGATGCTGTGTTGTGGAGTTTTCGTTTCATTCTTATTTTTTTCTTCTCTTTAACCCTTCCTTCCCTGTGATGTGTAACTAGTACACATTGCTTCTAAAAACTTTAATATCTCTATAAATATAATAAATACTGGGTTCAGATTTTAGATATTCCTCCGTAATACGTTTACGCATTGAATGAAAAAATAATATTAATAATAATTAGCACTTATCGGCCACATCAGAGATATTTTGTGAAAATCGGGAATAAATTCACCGATACATTCAAACGTGTGCCAGTGTGCGACGTAGGTATATTCATTCTAAAAACCGCTATGGGTGGGGAAGCGACGCTATTTACGTCTCACTCTCATTACTTCGGTATATGGGAACGCAAGAAATAGAATCTTAGTTCGCTCGCTTCAGTAACTCTCGAGCTTCCATTTGGTCTCTTTACCCGTTTTGCGAACGTCGGCCGATGTTTTTTTCATGTTTTCAGTAATTAAATTTAAATTATTATCACTTTTAACTTCAAATTTAATTAATTTAAGCGATTGGCTATGAATATTCTTATTTTTTCGATTTTAAATCACTCATTTTTGCATGTGTATTGAATACGGAGCACCAGAACGCGCGGATTTTTTAAGCACAGGAAGGGAAAGGTTAAGTAAATAAACTGTTGCACACCAGCAAACTCACCGGTCACACCAATGTACTGGATCTGATAACACACCTGGCGTAAGACGATCGGTGCACACCGGCATGTTTTAAAAAAAAAATAGATGTTATCGAAGTCATAGGTATTCTCATATCCCCTAATACTAGGCGGAAACAATATCTGCCCCATTCGAGGGGAATAGCATTGTGCGGGATTCGAACCGGCGACCGTCCGCAAGAAAGTTCAGCGCGTTATCGCGTGACCATGCATCTCTAATTTTCTACGTATTTGACGATTTTTGTGGCCTTGTTGATATGACGTCTGTCTTCCGTCCCGTAGGTCGAAGATTTGGTTCCTGCTTTGACCCAGTTTTTTTAAAAGACCTCATAAATATCTTTCTAGTTGGCTGGAGGAGATTGCGACAAGGTTATACTGTGTATTAAGATTATACTGTGTATATAGAAAGTGTTATACATGATTAGTTCGGGCGTTGCTATAGTTAAAAAAAAATAGATATGACGGAAGTCATAGATATCCCTGAATACTTAGTGGAAAAAATGCCTGTGTCTTCGAGGAGAGTAGCATAGCACAGGGCTTGAACCGGCATTAAAAATGCGTCAAGTAATTGTATGAATAAATTATGCTAGAAAGGGTCCAGTAAAGATTTATCCGTTGTCTCTACACGAGAGAGTGTGGATATTATCCTTGGCTTTATCCAAGTGTCTTCTCACTGGGGATGCTTAGTTACAGATCATTAGAGAGGGGAAGATCTCAGAGATTGGGTGGCCACTGTTTTTATTTGTTTGCTCAGGGGTAATCTAGTTAACCCATCCATTCTGAACAGTCTTGGTTGGTATGTTCCAGATAATTATCTGAGACAACGCATCCATAGACTGTTCTATCAACCTATAAGTGGAATCAGCCTGCCGTTGGAGATGCCGGTGGCAGGTGGAGCAATCACGCTGTTTAATCGTGCGTGTCCTCATATAGACGTGTTTCATGTGTCACTCAGCTTCTTCAGGAAAAATCTATTGAATTTTATGTAGTACTTGAAATAATTTAATATTTTTATTTTATCTAACAGCCTACATATTGTCATAGTGTTTTAGTGTAACATATACAGTTTTACAGTATTCTTTATAAGTCTTATAATGTTGAATTGTTTAATACGTGTTTTTTTGTTATTGTTATGTTTAGTAATTGTACGAATTAGGGAAACTTGTAATGTTCAAAGGAACTGAAAAAAAAATATTACACCGAGTTAATTATACTTGAGAAAATGTACCATTTATAGAAAATGTAGCCCTGTGACAGTTAACAATATTTCATAAACAATTTTACGAAATAAATTTCCTATACTAAAGAAAATGTAGCATGGTCCCTGTAACGTTTCATAACACAAAGTCAAGTATAGTAGCAATAATCCCAGATTCATTGCTACTATAGTTGAGAAAATGTAGCATGGTCCCTGTGACAGTTCACAAATTTGCCCCAATACAACCTTGTAACGACGTTCAGTAATTTTTATTATTTTATCAACTTTCATATAAGCCTCGATTCTAATAAATAGCAAGTTATTTAGGTAAATACATTACATAAAACTAACAATAATGACAAATTAATACATCTTGTTACATATTAGCAAAAATGTGGCAGTTTGTTAAAATCAAATAATATTTGGCGACGTTTGTCAAAAGTCACTACGTTAGTCCGCATTGGCTAGGGATGGGGTATACGATAATTGGATTTTCGATTTTTTTATACTTAAAATTAAATGTTCGTAATTTATAGTGGATCTTGACCTATTTAAAGATAGATACAAATCATACAATACATTAGAAAGTCAGTATAATGAAAATTAGGAATTAAAACGTCAGTTTAGAGAAAAACAATTTTTAGATTTATACAAAAAAACACGATTCGATTTGTAAAGAAAACGATTTTATCCCATCCCTTTGAAACATGACATTTCAAATGTCACAGGGACCATCCTACATTTTCTCAAGTAAAATAAATGCAACTCACCAAATCAGAAATCTTTATTCAGCAATAATGCGCCTTCATATATGACATACATATTTAAATAAAGCAAACGACTACAAGGCCTTATGAAGATAAACGTTAATTTTTAATGACATTTTAATAAATTGCAAATTTTAAACAGGTGCAAATTCTAAAGAGATTCGGCTCCCATATAGAAATGACAGATGAACGTAACCATAGATTAATGAATAATATTATTTTTGGCGGCAAGAGGCGTCGGAGCGATATGATTCAAATTTGCATAGGATAGCTGCTCAAATAGAAAGGGGTTCCCGGCCAGGCTAATTTTCTCAATGGATACGAATATAGACAATTTCAAATATATACCATATACTCTGTGGTTAAAAAAAATTATTTGATTTTATATGATAAACTTTTTTTTAATAAAATAAATAAAACACTTCAGAACTACCAGAACCTTCTTCTCTGTCTTCCCCATCTGACAATATCTTCAACTTCCTTCACATCCTTCGGATTTCTGTGTTTCGTTCTCTATCTAATCTTTTAAATAAAATTAAACATGATACTTGGCACCGATGGGTTTTAGATTGGGATATAACTGGTCTTCTCCCTGGCTCCATCCCAACTCACTGTCTGCTAAGACTGTTGGGGTCAGCTCTCCTCGTCCTCAGGTTGTATGCTCTTCTGTCCCAGACTACGTCCCCCAGGCCGTGCCTCTGCATCAGGTTATCTTTTTGCACTACCCATGAATTCTTTGGTTTTCCTCTGGTTGTTATTCGAGGAAGATCCATGGAGATTGCCTGGTTCACAATAAGATCGGGTGCTTTGCGTCCAACGATATTGGGATATAACTGGTCTTCTCCCTGGCTCCATCCCAACTCACTGTCTGCGAAGACTGTTGGGGTCAGCTCTCCTCGTCCTCAGGTTGTATGCTCTTCTGTCCCGGACTACGTCCCCCAGGCCGTGCCTCTGCTTCAGGTTATCTTTTTGCACCACCCATGAATTCTTTGGTCTTCCTCTGGTTGTTATTCGAGGGAGATCCATGGAGATTGCCTGGTTCACAATGTGATCGGGTGCTCTGCGTCCAACGATATTGGGATATAACTGGTCTTCTCCCTGGCTCCATCCCAACTCACTGTCTGCGAAGACTGTTGGGGTCAGCTCTCCTCGTCCTCAGGTTGTATGCTCTTCTGTCCCGGACTACGTCCCCCAGGCCGTGCCTCTGCTTCAGGTTATCTTTTTGCACCACCCATGAATTCTTTGGTCTTCCTCTGGTCGTTATTCGAGGAAGATCCATGGAGATCGCCTGGTTCACAATGTGGTCGGGTGTTCTGCGTCCAACGATATTGGGATTTAACTGGTGTAAATACATAAAGGCTCTAGATATAAATCAATCCAACAATCTATCCCTTCAAAACCATGGTTTAATATAATAAGAATGAACAAGATGGAAGTGTCTGTCATGTGTCGTTTGCGGACGGGCCACAACCTCGTGGCTAGTTACCTTTACATAGTGGGTATTGTGGAAAATCTCGACTGCGAGTGTGGTCAGGATGATGAAACTATAGACCATGTATTTTTCAGTTGTCTTTTACGAGACATATTTGATTTACTAAAAGCCATATCTTGACCGCGTCCAATGTATGTTGCGTCTCTTCTCTCTTTGTGGAACTTTTCCACTTATAGATAGATTGTTACAGTTTTGAAGCTTAATCAGTTGAAATTTTAAAGACGACCTCCGTGGCCTGGTGGTAAGACACTTGTCTGCCGATCCGGAGGTTGCGGGTTCGATCCCCGCTGGAACCCAGATTTTTTAAATAGGATTCCAGTCTGGTTAACACTAAGGGCCTATAAAAAACATCTTCTGGTTGGTTGGAAGAGATTGCCACATGGCATTAAACTAGCCAGGTTAAAAAAAAACTTTGAATTATCTAGACTTATCATTTTTTTGAAATGAGTTTTATTATATTGCCTCATATAATGCATAGTCACTTTAATTTGGTGGCACAAATCATCCTAATTAGGGTGGGTTGCCTATTTATTAAAAAAAATACTGTTTTATTTGAGTTCACCTAGCAATTTTAAAGACTTCTGACATAAAAAAAAGATGTACGTTGAACTGGGAAAACCATTGAACAATTTCTGGAAAGATGCTGAATATTTTCTGTGAAATAATAAGGGGTGGCGGGACAGTTAAGGATTTCAAACAATAGAGACATCACACGGATATTGCGTCTATTTTCCATATTATTATTTTTTTTAAATTATTTCAACAGTTTTTATTAAGTATTCCCCACTGTTTTATTGGGGTTTACTACCGGTTTCAAAACTTCCGTCTTCCTCGTCAGGTGAAGATGAACTAAATTATGTCTAAAATATATTTTTTTCTAATTGTAATAGGTACAGGAGATGGGGATGGGAGAGGCGTAGTGGCTAATAAGGGCAGGACAGTAGGTAGGCTACAAAAGGGTGGCTTTTGAACGAGAAATATATTTAGCAGAGAACTATTATTTGAATCAATTTGATTGTTTATACTTGTAATGTTGAGACTTGATTGTTTATAATGTTGTGACTTGATTGTTTATAATGTTGAGACTTGATTGTTTTTAAAATGTTGAGACTTGATTTATTTCTTAAGTCGTTATTTAGACATCTCAAATGACCCCTAACTTATTTTGAACCACAGTTCTATTAGACCTCCGTCTTCCTCGTCAGGTTTAGTTGAACTAAATTTATTTTTTCTAATGACTGTTCTTACCAAAGAAATAAATTTAAAGAGTAAAAGCGATATGAAATTCACTTATTCTTTAGAAAAAAAGTCGTATTAAGTTTTGTTTTCATAGCCTCCCCTTCCCCACCCCAATTTTCCTGTGCCCCACCCTACCCTGGGGGCAGCGTGTACCTTCCTATCCTCATTATATATTCCTTCTAATCATACTGTGTAAACCTCCCATACCTCCCACGATTCGGAGACCCTGTCACTTAATAGGGCTGGTGATAGACTAAGGTGGTAGTCGATTATATTGCACAAAAAGTCGAAATAGAAAACGAGAAGATATTATATTGATGACCGCATCCACCACATTCCTATCTTTGTACTATTATTTATCTGGCGTATGAAACTTAAATCAATTACTATAGTAGTAGATAGAATGGGAATTCATGGAGAGACAGCAAAGGAAAAAGTAAAGGAAACAGAACAGCACTCCTGGGTTTGTGTGTAGGAACTGGTTCAATGTCACAGCACTCACTACACTTTTGGGCAGTATTATCACTATAGCCAGGCAGCATGGATGCTGTTAATATCTATATCAAGTTTACCTGTCACATGTTCATGGAGAGACAGCAAGGGAAAAGTAAACGAAACAGAACAGCACTCCTGGGTTTGTGTGTAGGAACTGGTTCAATGTCACAGCACTCACTGCACTATTGGGCAGTATTATCACTATAGCCAGGCAGCATGGATGCTGTTAATATCTATATCAAGTTTACCTGTCATGTGCTCATGGAGAGACAGCAAGGGGAAAGTAAATGAAACAGAACAGCACTCCTGGTCTTGTGTGCAGGGACTTGTCCAGACGTCTCATACACTGGTTCAATGTCACAGCACTCACTGCACTATTGGGCAGTATTATCACTATAGCCAGGCAGCATGGATGCTGTTAATATCTATATCAAGTTTACCTGTCATGTGCTCATGGAGAGACAGCAAGGGGAAAGTAAATGAAACAGAACAGCACTCCTGGTCTTGTGTGCAGGGACTTGTCCAGACGTCTCATACACTGGTTCAATGTCACAGCACTCACTGCACTATTGGGCAGTATTATCACTATAGCCAGGCAGCATGGATGCTGTTAATATCTATATCAAGTTTACCTGTCATATGTTCATGGAGAGACAGCGAGGCAAAAACAAAGGGAACAGAACACCACTAAAACAGCACTCCTGCGTTTGGGTATAGGTACTGGTTCAATGTCACAATACTCACTACACTATTGGGCAGTATTATCACTATAGCCAGGCAGCATGGATGCTGTTAATGTCTATATCAAGTTTACTTGTCGTACGTTCATGGAGAGACAGCGAGGGGAAAGTAAAGGGAACAGAACACCACTAAAACAGCACTCCTGGGTTTGTGTGTAGGAACTGGTTCAATGTCACAACACTCACTACACTATTGGGCAGTATAATCACTATAGCCAGACAGCATGGATGCTGTTAATATTTATATCAAGTTTACTTGTCATATGTTCATGGAGAGACAGCGAGGGAAAAGTAAATGAAACAGAACACAACTAAAACAGCACTCCTGGGTTTGTGTTCAATGTCACAGCACTCACTACACTATTGGGCAGTATTATCACTATAGTCAGGCAGCATGGATGCTGTTAATATCTATATCAAGTTTACTTGTTATATGTTCATGGAGAGACAGCGAGGGAAAAGCAAAGGAAACAGAACACCACTGAAACAGCACTCCTGGGTTTGTGTGTAGGAACTTGTCCAGCCGTCTCATACACTGGTTCAATTTCACAGCACTCCCTACACTATTGGGCAGTATTATCACTATAACCAGGCAGTATGGATACTGTTAATACTATCATCATCATCGTCAACCAGGGTCGATCCACTGCTGAATGAAGGTCTCCCCAAGTTGACTCCAAATAGTTCGGTCCTTTGCTCGCCGATGCCACGTGATGCTGCCATGCTTCCTGATTTCGTCCATCCAGCGTATCTTCGGTCTTCTTCTAGACCTCTTCATGCCTCTTGGATACCATTGGATTATTTCGGATGTCCATCGGGAGTCTGACATTCTGGCCACATGTCCGGCCCATTGCCACTTCATTCTTTTGCACACCTTTATAACGTCTTCTACCTTTGTTATATTGCGAATCCAGGTGTTTCGTTTACGGTCTCTTTTAGTATATCCCAACATGCATCTTTCCATGCCCCTTTGTGCGGTCTGGAGCTTTTGCGTGTTCTTTACTGTGAGCGTCCATGTCTCGCAGCCATACGTAAGTATTGGAAGAATGCACTGGTTGTAGACCCTTCGCTTTAAGGATATTGGGAGATTACTTTTGAAGATGTTGTTCAAACGTCCAAATGAGCTCCACGCTAGTTTTGTCCTTCGTGCTATTTCCTCCGATATGCCACCTACAAAGGAAATAAGTTGGCTCAGATACACATATTCTTGGACAAGTTCTAGCGGCTTTCCATCTACGTTTATCGGTTTTGGGGTAGCAAAGCCGTTCATCATATATTTGGTTTTTGAAATATTCATTTTTAAGCCAACTCTTTTGCTGACCTCTGCCAATTCTTGCAGTTGGTGCTGAAGATCATTCGGGTTTCGTGAGAATATAACGATATCGTCTGCAAATCTCAAATGGCTCAGGTATTTTCCATCAATCGCCAGCCCTTTACTTTCCCATTCTAGTTTTTTAAATACGTATTCCAGTGTAGCTGTGAATAACTTTGGGGAAATAGTGTCTCCTTGACGAACTCCCTTATCGATTCGGAAGGTTTCTGAGGATTTGTGGAGATGTATTTTTGCTGTTGCATCCTTATAGATGTTATTGAACAACTGAATGTATGCTCTATCAATACCTTGTGTCTTTAGAGCTTCTAGTATGGCAGCTTTTTTGACTGAGTTAAATGCCTTTTCGTAGTCCACAAATGCTAGATACAAAGGAAGTTCGTATTCCTCACATCGTTCTATTATTTTTCGCAGCACCTGAATATGATCCATGGTACTGAAACCGTTAATACTATACGGGTATCTATATCAAGTTTACCTGTCATGTTCACGGAGAGAAAGCAAACAGGAAATTAAAAGAAACTGAACACCACTAAAACAGCACTCCATGTATCCTGTATAGTTAATTATATAGATACCTTCCCTGTGATGTGTAACTAGTACACATTGCTTCTAAAAACTTTAAGATCTCTATCTTCTTCTTCTGAGTGTCATTTCAGGTCCCCCCAACGTTAAATATCACTTGTGAGTAGATATCTTTGTCCCCGGCAGCCCGAAAAAGATCTCCAACGCCCCTTACGCCAGTCCAGTCACGTATATTGCGGAACCAGGAGATTTGCCTCCTGCCAACACCTCTTTGACGCTCTATTTTGCCTTGGATGATCAGGTGCAGTAATTTGTACTTTGCTCCTCTAAGTACATGCCCCAAGTAGGACACCTTTAGGATTTTAATATTAGTCAGCAACTCTCTATCAACTTTGGCTCTTTGAAAAACCCTCGTCTTGCTGACCATATCCGTCCAGGGTATCCGTAGCAGCATTCTCCGGTGCGTACACATTTCGAATGCTTCCAGTCGGTTCATACTACTTACTTTGAGGGTCCATGATTCCACTCCATGCAATAACTCTGACCAAACGTAGGATTTGACAAACTGTTGTCGAAGTTTCAAGTTTAGATTATCATCGCAGAATACGCCTCTCATTTTATTAAAAGTCTCACGAGATGAAATAAATATAATAAATACTGGGTTCAGATTAAAGATATTCCTCCGTAATACATTTACGCATTGAATGAAAAAATAATATTAATAATAATTAGCACTTATCGGCCACATCAGAGATGTTTTGTGAAAATCGGGAATAAATTCACCAATACAATCAAACGTGTGCCAGTGTGTGACGTAGGTATATGCATTCTAAAAAACCACTATGGGTGAGGAAGCGACGCTATTTACGTCTCACTCTCACTCTACTTCGGTATATGGGAACGGTATATAGACTCTCAGTTCGGAGTTGTGTTTCATCCTTCGAGGTATAACATACACAGTGTCAGTGTTTCCATCCCGTTAGTAGCTCTGGGGCATACATTTGAAGTGGTCACTTCGCCCATTTTGTGAACGTCGACCGATGTTTTTTTCATGTTTTCAGCAATTAAATTTCAATTATTATCACTTTTGACTTCATATTTAATTAATTTAAGCGATTGGCTTTGAATATCCTTATTTTTTCGATTTAAAATCGCTGATTTTTACATGTGTATTGAATACACATTACCGGAACGCGCGATTTTTTTAGCACCAGAAGGGAAAGGTTAAATAAAAAAGTATAAATTAATTGTTATACTCGGAGGTTGTGGGTTCGATCCCCGCTGGAATCCAGTTTTTTTAAATGGAATTCCAGTCTGGTTTTCACTTAGGGTCCATTAAAAAATCTCTCTGGTTGATTGGAAGAGATTGCCACGTGGTATTAAACTCGCCAGGTGAAATAAAAATTAAAAAAAATCAAAATACATTTTATTAATAAATAAATACAGTTAAGTTATAAATATTTGATTTATAAACATTTAAAGTTTTAAAGCTGCCAATTTAATTAATTTAATATCGATATTTAAAATAGTACCAAAGTATGAACCTTGTGGCACCCCTATTCCGACTGTAGCGTCTCATGCATGATGTATTAAACATCTCATAACGGTGGGGGCAGAGCTAGTATAAATATTTAACGGTAACTGTTTCACGAATTCTGCTTCCGACAATTCCTTTTCCTGAACTCCATATCACCCCATCTTTCACAATATTTAGAATACAATACTCCGCAGATTTTTTTGGTATTTTGGAGGGAGTTCGAACTATTCATATTAATATGCTTCTTGACCCTTATCATGGCATTGTAACACAGGTGTTACACTAATTTAGGGATTTAAAAAAAATCCTGAAACTGTAACGTAATTTCAAATATGGCAACACATTCAAATACTATATATGCACTATTGTGTGCAGTGGTATCATCTGTCAATAATCAAAACTATTCAAAGTATTAACAAGAATGGGAAGAAACGAATCAAAGGAGATCAAACGGAGACCTAACAAAAGAGATACCCACTGCAACCGGTATCAAACAGGGAGACAGTCTCAGCCCTTTCCTTTTTAACATTATTATGGATAGAATCATATGGTAGAGGAGTTGACTTCTTTGGGCCTGGGTTACAAAATGGGTAATATATTGGTCAGTTTAGTGTGTTATGCCGACGACGCTGCAATATTGGCAGAAAGCGAAGATGATCTTCAGAGAATGCTTTACGAATTTCCCTTTGCTTCTAAGAAATACAATATGACGATCTCTGTCAATAAAACAAAGTGCTTAACAATATCAAAAGAGCCACTCAGATGCAAACTGATCATCGATAACGTACCCATCGAGCAAGTCATGCGATTCACTTATTATACCTAGGTGTAGAGATCTCCAGCAACTAGCTTACCTATACCATATAGTGAAGTACGAGCACAAACAAATAAAGCGACAGCTCTGGCTGGCTGCCTGCGGGACACTTTATGGAGAAACAGACACATGCTAACCGAAAGTAAGGTCAGGATATATAGGTGTAAGACATGCGTCCGCCTCATCATGACATATGGGATAGAAGTGAGAGCCGATACCGACAGGGAAAAAAACCTTCTCAAAGTGGAAGAAATGAAAACCCTACGCTCCATCGCAGGCAGAATTCTTAGAGATCCGATCAGAAATGAGATGATAAGGTCTGTCTGCGGTGTTGAAGATATAGTGAGGTGAAGAAGAAGGAGAAGGTGCTTTTGAAGGGATCGTGTGGACCGCATGGAGGATAAACCACTGGCGAGAATCGCTAAGACTGAAAACTCTAACAGTAAGAGATTACCAGGAAGGCCGCCAAAAAGATGAAAGGACAGCTGGACGTCATCGTCCCAGGACAGCCTACCGTTACAAACAGGTCATACGACCTAAACAAAGAGGAATCAGAATATGAAGAGGGTATCATCTGGTGATAAATATCGATAACGCTACAACCTTTCAAACGACATCGGGTTAACAGCGTGGGCGCGTTATGAAAATTGTGGTAGATAATCTAAATATCTTATTAATTACTACATGTGGAGAACATTTTATTCAAACCATTTTATTTGTTGATAATTCAGCTATGTTAATGTTGTTCATGTTTTAGATTATAGAATCATTTTATAGCGCCTTTTGTGTTTTATAAAAATTGATATTTTGGCAATGTAACGTGGGTGTTACACATAAAAAAAACTATAAGGAAAAGTTGTGATTTTTTTCTCAATTTTCCTTCATAGCTTACCATATAACAAGGAATCGCCAAAGAAAAACGTTAATATTTTGATAAATTGAACTTTGCCAACATAAGGGTAAAAAATGATATTCTGAAGTCAGATAAATCGCAGAGGTTGTATGAGTAGGTGTATGGATGTGGAAGAGGCCAAAGATGCGTGTCAAAATAAGAAAGGTTGGCGCCCTGTCCTCACTGCCTACCCTGACAGGGAAATGACGTGAAGGTATGCATGTATGAACCATTACGCCTTCTCCCTGGCTGGGTTAGGCAGAGAAGAGACAGTACCAGACTTTCCTATCGCGACACATCTTTAGCGATTTACTTCGTACGATTTCTCTGGCATTTTAACAATAGTAAAATGGCAAATTATAAAGCACCCTTAAGAGTTTTTTATAATTTGCCATTTTACTATTGTTAGCCAGGATTCGAACTCACTATTATTGACAGAAATAAAAAAATACACATTAAATATATACATACATAATTTGAGTTTAGAGATATGAAGATAGTGGCTGCAACTATTAGATAAGGTACTTCCCACATCTGCATATGTACAGAAAACATATTTGGTAAAAAAAAACCGCTGACAACTTATCAAGGGAAAGTGAACTACAAAGAAACTACTGTAGATCTTCCAATATGTGATAGTAACGCATTCGGCTTTAGGTGGAGTGTATTATGAAGTCTTCATAAAGCATCATAGATTTTGATGAGATCTTTCTAAAAATGTTGTATTTAAGTGTTTCATTAAGCTGTATACGCCACTTATGTATATCTTAAATACTAGGAGGCACAGGGCCATCTATGGCATAAATCTATCATAAAACCACATCTTATTGGATAGATTTAAAACAATCAATTTTGATAAGACCTTTCAAAAAAGGTTCCATTTAAGTGTTTCATTAAGATACGAGTATATACACCACCTATGTACATATATCTTAAATACTAAGAGGCACAGAGCCATCTATGGCATAAATCTATCATAAAACCACATTTTATTGGATAGATTTAAAACAATCAATTTGGATAAGACCTTTCAAAAAGGTTGCATTTAAGTGTTTCATTAAGCTGTATACGCCACCTATGTACACATATCTTAAATACTAAGAGGCACAGGGGCATCTATGGCATAAATTTGTTATAAAACCACGTCTTATTGGATAGATTTAAAACAATCAATTTCCATGATTTTAGATTTCCTTCTTTTAAAATATTGTACACTTGATCTGACCACACTTTTCTTGTTCTTCCTCTACCACGCCTTCCACTTATATTTGCACTGTATATTTGTTATGTTACTATTTCCTTATTTATTCGTTACACATGCCCAAACTATTCATCATCTAAATTAATTTATCAGCCTGAATCTTATACACATTCTTAATCACGTATATTATTCTCAGAGCACGCATTTCTACAGAGTTTATTTGACACTATTTTCTCACATTCACGTTTCACCCCCATCATCGTCGTAGCCGAGGAACCCTTCGTCACTCCAGCATCAATCTCAAACCGCTCTTCCACGGCGATCATGTCATCTTCTGTGAGAAGACAGCCCGGTTCTAGATGCGGACCCTATCCCGCAGATGTCACAGACATGTGGATCCCACTGAATCATCTGGTAATTGTGACGTAAGTTTGCAGTACGCTGACTGTTTCTCATTCGTCTAGCTGTTGAGACCCCTGTACTATCAGATACTTCTCCCTTTTTCACAGTCTTGATGCACCTGCTCCAAGTCTTCAGGAGCCTTGCACAAAGTCAACGACTCTCGTAGACTGTCTTTATAGCGCTTCATCTGTCCAACAACCTTTCGCTTGCACACCACTTCCCCGTACAAGACGCGCTTTAAGAGTCAAGGATCTCCCATGCGTATCATATGATATTTTCAGTCCATTAAAAAATATATTCATATATGTGGCACATTTGCACTGTATATTTATTGAATGGTCTTTCAAATTGAGCGGTTTTTTAATTCTTAGATAAAACACAGATGGCGTCGTGAACTTGCCTGGATCTTGTGACTTTTGAGAAGTGTAATGTATGATATTTATAAAAACGGAGTCGTATACAATACAACAACGCGTTCAAATTGTTGAATTATTTTATGTATTGTAATCTCCGGAAACGGTGATGTCAATTGCCCACCAAGATCATGTGATCAGACACTGTTGGACTATTTTCTCTGGGGTTACGTGAAAAGCCAGGTCTATAAGAATGACCCCCGATCGATTCCTGAGCTAAAGGACGAAATTATTCGCGTTATCGGTGAGTTAGAATCGCAATTATGTCAAAATGTTATAGAAAATTTTGATAAAAGAGTGGACATCTGCGGAGCTGCAAGAGGTGGACATTTGGCGGATATTGTTTTTTGTGTTTAAATATCGTACATTATACTTCAATGACCAATAAAACGTTTTTTGAAATCAAATTAATAAAACATATATTTTCAAAACGCTGAATATATGTTTTTACCAAGGCTCTCCTCAGACATAGTATTTTCATAAAGTAAATTCATTTATTTAAAACTGAACGGACTTTTCTATCAATTCCCCGTCTTTCAACCCATTCGTTAGGTTTCGATATTAATTTTTAATAGGAAATCAGGGCGAAGGGTTTGGCAAAGCCATTATCGCGAGAAATAATTGGATTTCAGGATTTTTCGGCAATCTTAACCCTTCATCGCCCCACCGAGGTCTGTAGTAATTTCCCCCTGCCCGCCGCAAGGGTGGAATGGTAAATACAATTTCATTGTACACACAAAAGGGGTCGATGCTACCCCCATAGTCCGTTGCAGGCTTTTGGGGGACCTACCCCAAATATCCTATCAAACTTTTCGTGTTAGGCTATGTTAGCTTTGATCATTTTGTATACTTAGGCATGTTACTTAGTTTTCTTCTTAAATAACGTTTTTTTTTTCATTTTATGTGAATTATTAACCCTTCCTTCCCTGTAATGTGTAACTAGTACACATTGCTTCTAAAAACTTTAATATCTCTATAAATATAATAAATACTGGGTTCAGATTTTAGGTATTCCTCCGTAATACATTTACGCATTGAATGAACACAATAATATTAATAATAATTAGCACTTATCGGCCACATCAGAGATATTTTGTGAAAATCGGGAATAAATTCACAAATACAATCAAACGTGTGCCAGTGTGTGATGTAGGTATATTCATTATAAAAATCCGTATAGGTGAGGAAGCGAAACTATTCACGTCTCACTCACACTCTACTTTGGTATATGGGAACGCAAAAAAATAGAATCTTAGTTCGGTCGCTTCTCTCGTTTAGTAGCCAGCCGGCTTTCATTCGAGAAAACATGAAAAAAAAACGTCGGCCGATGTTTTTTTTTCATGTTTTCAGCAATTAAATTTCAATTATTATCACTATTGACTACAAATTCAATTGATTTAAGCGATTGGTTATGAATATTGTTATTTTTTCGATTTAAAATCGTTCATTTTTCCATGTGTATTGAATACACAGCACTGGAACGCAAGGATTATTTTAGCACAGTAAGAGAAAGGTTAAACATACTTTGATGCATGCGAGTGAAACGAGGACTCAAAACAAGACTGATAAATGCTATAGGAATGGGTGCCCTTAGAAGAATATACGGGGTGACAATGTATGACAGAACACGAACTTAAGTGATTAGGAAGGAAAGTGAAATGCGTCTTCATCATCATTGTTGGGGCTCGTAGTCGAGGATTCCCTCGCTATAAGGTGACAATGTATGATAGGCTATGAAATTAAGGGAGTAGGGGTGAATTTAAATTTAGGGCTGATGTGATGAGTAAGGTGGAGATGAACTCTCTGATATGGTTTGGGCATATAGTACGAATGAAAGAAGAAACTAAAAAAAACTAATGCATAGTGCATACGTTAGTGAAAGGCGTTCTAGAGAAAGACTGAAGAAAGTATGGTTGGATCAAGTGATTGATATTGTAATTTGTTTTATTAAACACTGTTTATTCCACTTTTTTTAACGGTATAATCCTACCGGTTTCAAGGTTCTAACCTCATCATCAGGGGAACACAAACAAGACTGAATTCTGTTCGAACTGGTACCGAGATACACGCTTCTAACGGTAAACATTCGGGTTGGACACTGGGGGTTGAGGGAGGGATGGGACAACCTCGGTGAGCAGCGGAGAGATTCTTGGAATATATGTGTTTACCAGATGTTCACCTCGATACACTGGCTTAGATATTTCTAGGGCCTCTAATCTGTCCAATTTATTTCCGTTACTATTAATATGTAAGAATTCTGGCAGCATTATCGATAGAAAATGTGTGGTTTTCACAGTGACAATAATTAGCCATTTCGACATTAGATTTTTGAGATATAACTGTTCACCAGATGTTCGGTTCGATGTACTGACTTAGAAATTTCTAGGGATTCCAATCTGTCCAATTTATTTCCGTTACTACTGATATGTAAGAATTTGGCATAATTGGTAGAAAAAGTATGGTTTTCACGGTGACAATGATTAGCCATTTCAGAATAAATTAGAGGATTTGTTAAAGCGGATTTGTGTTCACGAAATCTCTTTTCAAAGGATCTTCATGTCTTTCCTATATAGAAATGATCACAGTCAGCACATACGAGTGTATATACACAGCACTGTTGTTAAGTATTCCATTTTTGCCTTTCCCGTTAAATAAGAGATTCCGCAGATTAAAATTAGTGTAAAAAGCTGGATTTATGTGACTTTATAAATAGGGCTTGGCTCCATTTATAGGTATGCTTATAGGTGTCGTTAAATGATTGATATTTTGAAATAAGGGAATGCAATCTTGTTGCTCTATCCTAATTTCACGATCGGAGAACTTTTCCTCAAATAAAGCCATTGTTTCATCAGCAGTATGACAGTAGCCCTATCCTGCTGGAACCACATGTTTGCGAAGTCCAAATTGTTCAATGGATGTCAAAAAAAGTATGAATCATGTCACGATATCGATTTCTATTGACTAAAGGTATTATTTCATCTGTTGGCGCAATAAAAACTGTAATTTTAAATTTGCTGCCATTTTTCAGCTGTCAAACGTATAATATTTATAATACACATACTTCATCTGCATTATCTATTAATTAATCACTAAAATTTAATTTAAATTGCAGTTCTTGTTGCGCCACCCTATATATCAAAATTAAGATTTTCGCAAAGCAAATTTTGCAGCCGTACGTGATTGCAAATTTTAAATTAAATTTTGCATGAACGTACTGCTGCATGATTAATTTATACGCTATGCAGATGACGTATGTCCATTATAAATATTATACAGTAACCGGTGGTAAGTAAAACACATCGGGCTTAAGAAAGAGACTGTCGGCCATAATCGGCTAACTTTGGCTTTGTACAGCGTCGTCTCTGGCATTTATACACGTGTTCCGTCGCGTACCGGACTGTTAGCGCATCGTACGACAGATACGACGCTCTACAAAGCCATGTGTATACTTACCGCCGGGTACGCTGCATGATTCACATGTCTGTGATATCTTCGAGTAGGAGTGTACTCGTATATCTAAAATCAGACTGTTTTCTCACATAAGATTGAAGATAGACGAAGAAGAGCAGCTCAAGATTGACGCTAGAAAGGTGACAGGATTCTCGACTACGAGGCTCAGAATGGACGATGTCCTTTTAACCTTCCGTCGGGCGCAATACAAATCCTAACACATTCGGGCGCAACTCATCTGTGAGATTAAAAATTAAATTTCTGCTTACGTTTAAGGAAAAGCTTATCAAACTGAACTTTTCACTCAAACGTGATTATATAACATTTGTACATTTCTTTGCACTTTATAATAACAAAATTTTAAATCATCTTGTATTGTTTTTCTTAAAATATAAAATAACTAGTTAACAACATTCTCAGTTTTTTGTTGGCAGCTTATCAACACAACTAATGCAATTCAGTAACATCACCATTTTTTTCAGTCATTTAATACCCACAATAGGTTTGTAAAAATATATTTAGCACAATAAAAAGTATGTGGAATTAACTGTCACATCTTCATAAGGTGGGTGTTCATGTGACGAAAATAAAAGCAACAACTTAACATTAGAGAACACTATGCTAGCACTTTTTCAAACATAATTTAGAAAGTAAAATTGAAATTCACTTGTGATCATAAAACGTCTTCACAAAAACAAAAGGGAGTAATCAAAATATGATAAGAAAGTTATTCCTGATCAGGCTCATGCTGAACATTTTCGAAAACATTCTTATAACAATTTTCACACACCATGCGTGCATGTTTGTATTCATATAGTAAATAACAATAAACATCATTGAATTAGGGGCTACAACATATGATAGATATACGAACTATTGCAGGTATATAAAAATAATTATTGAGAAAAAAATACTTACGTAATCGGGCGCAACTCATCCAGCAGATTAAAACGTCCATCACGGAGACCATCGGAGAAAGATACCCTTGTGTGAGGGGTAGGGAGTCAGGAAGCAACTATAAGCCTCATCTCTTTGTCAGTTAACCTCACCCATTGGCACAAAAAAACTAGGTACCTCATCTCACAGATCAGATGCGCCCGCCCAAGAGTTAAGAGAGAAGTTTCGATTACGTGAAAACATTAAACCGAAATACAGCGTGTCAATAGAGTTCTGCGCCGATGCACTCTTGAGTTTTATTTATTTATTCAATTTATTATTATTACCAGAACAAAGTGCTTGTATCCTGTACCTGTCCTCTACCCATAGCCATTCTTCCCTCCCCCTTTATTTTAAGAGTGTTGCTTTAGGGGTGAACGTGTTTCCCTCCGAGTGACCAAACCAAATATTATTTCTGGCCGCCCTATCACAACACAGCCTCGACTAACTGGTAAGGTAAACTCTTGACTATCGGATATATTTTATCAGTTCCTTTCACGCCACACACCTTTGCCAGTTGAAACTTCAATTTTTTTATAACTGGATAATTAAATCGTGCTATGTATAGTTATAAACCTTTTTTGTCTTCTTCTTCAGTTACAATCCTGGGGATTGGTTACCAGCAAAGCTCTGCATCTCCTCCTCCACTCCGCTCGGTCTTCAGCGATCCTCTTGAGCTCTGTATAGGAGGTGCAGTCCATATCGTGGCATATTTGTTCCAGATACTCTCGGCGAAGGGGCTCTCTGCCAATCGATCCCTCAATCATTGCCTCCAGTATATTGTGCAAGAGATTGTCATATCGCAGCATATGACCCATCCATTCTTCACGCCTTTCCGACATGATTTTTATTGGGTCTTAAAGTGCTTACAATACTTCTTCTTGTTTCAATCCTGGGGATTGGCTAGCAGCAAAGCTCTGCATCTCCTCCTCCACTCCGCTCGGTCTTCAGCGATCCTCTTGAGCTCTGTATAGGAGGTGCAGTCCATATTGTGGCATATTTGTTCCAGATACTCTCGGCGAAGGGACTCTCTGCCAATCGATCCCTCAATCATTCCCTTCAGTATATTGCGTAGGAGATCTTCATGTCGCAGCACATGACCCATCTATTCTGCACGCCTTTCCGATATGGTGTTTGACAGGTGCCTGGTTCCTTCGATCCTGCTGAGAACCTCGTCATTTGTAATGGGGTATCTCCAGGAAATTCTTAGGATTCGTCTATAGGACCACATCTCAAAGGCTTCCAATATTTTTCGATCCCTTTCGCCTATGCACCATGTCTCGCAACCATACATCAAAATACTCCACACATATGTTTTGACCAATTGCTTGCGGAGCTTTAGGTCCACATTGTTGGATTCGAAAATGTTTGATTTCTTATTAAAAAAAATTGTAATGTTTCTAAACTGTTATGATAATGCTTCTTAACTGTTTCAAAATAATAAAAACTAAACTGTTTCTAAATAATAAATAATGTTTCTAAACTGTTATGATTTATAATAATAAAACGCTGCTGATATATAAAACTTAGAAAAGATTATTAAAACTGTAATATGTTGTTGTCGCATAATAACTTGATAATACTTTCAATTCGTTGAGTTAAATCAACTCCGTCGTTATATCGCAGACACTGTTTTCACCATATAATCATTTTTAAGTCCAAGAATCACAATCAAGCTAAAGTATAATTTTAAACCCAAGAATCACAATCAAGCCTAAGAATCATTTTCAAGCACAGGAATCACAATTATGCCCATGAATCACAATCAACCCCAAGAATCATGCCCAATAATGACAATCAAGCCTAAGAATCATGCCCAAGAATCACTATCAAATACAAGAATCACTATCAAACCCAAGAATCACAATCAAGCCAAATATTAATTTTCAAACCCAAGAATCATATTCAAGCCTAAGAATCCTTTTAAAGCTCAAGGATCACAATTACGCTTAAGAATTATACCCATGAATCACAATCAAGCCTAAGAATCATTTTTAAGACCAGGAATCACAATTACGCTTAAGAATTATGACCATGAATCACAATCAAGCCCAAGCATCATTTTTAAGACCAGGAATCACAATTACGCTTAAGAATTATGCCCATGAATCACAATCAAGCCCAAGTATCATGCCCAATAATCACAGTCAAGCCTAAAAATCATGCTAAAAAATCACTATCAAACCCAAAAATCACAATCAAGTCAAATATTGATTTTTAAACCCAAGAATCATAATCTAGCCTAAGAATTATTTCCAAGCCCAGGAATCACAATTACGCCTAAGAATTATGCCCATGGATCACAATCAAGCCCAAAAATCCCAATCATGCCCAATAATCACAATCATGTCCAATAATCACAATCGAACCCAAGAATTACAATCAAGCCAAATATTAATTTTCAAACCCAAGAATCACAATCAAGCCTAATAATCATTTTCAAGCCCAGGAATCATAATTACGCCTAAGAATTATCCCCATGAATCACAATCAAGCCTAAGATTCATTTTTCAGCCCAGGAATCACAATTACGCCTAAGAATTATGCTCACGAATCACAATCAAACCCAAGTACCATGCCCAATAATCGAAATCAAGCCTAAAAATCGTGCTCAAGAATCACTATCAATCCCAAGAATCACAATCAAGCCAAATATTAATTTTCAAATCCAAGAATCACAATCAAGCCTAAGAATCATTTTCAACCCCATGAACCACAATTACGCCTAATAATTATGTCCACGAATCACAATCAAGCCTAAAAATCATGCTCAAGAATCACTATCAAACCCAAGAATTACAATCAATTCAAAGATTAATTTTCAAACCGAAGAGTCACAACCAAGTCTAAGAATCATTTAAAATCACAGGAATCACAATTACGGTTGAGAATTATGCCCATGAAACACAATCAAGCCTAAAAATCATGCCCAAGAATCACAATCAAACCCTAGAATCACAATCGAGAATCCTTTAATTTAATCAAGTAATTACAATAACAAACCAATGTTTTCTTTAATATTCTAATATGAAGTTACACAAAGTGAAACCTGAAACCTTTCATAAACATACGAGTATGAATATTTTTTTCATTACAGAAGTTCCAATACTACTCGATATAATTTGTTTGACTGTGATTTAATTTGTTTGACTGTGATTTCATTTTTTTGACTGTGATATCATTTGTTTGACTGTGATTTCATTTGTTTGACTTCTATTTCATTTGTTTAACTGTGATATCATTTGTTTGACTGTGATATCATTTGTTTGACTGTGATATCATTTGTTTGACTGTGATATCCTTTGTTTGACTGTGATATCATTTGTTTGACTGTGATATCATTTGTTTGACTGTGATATCATTTGTTTGACTGTGATTTCATTTGTTTAACTGTGATATAATTTGTTTGACTATGATTTCATTTGTTTGACTGTGATTTCATTTGTTTAACAGTGATTCTTATATCGCATTGCTTTCTTTTGCGACAATGTAACATACTCGTATATTAAATTCCACAATTTTCTGATGGCCAGTTAATTTTGTATAATGTATTAACGAACAACTACGCATGTCCTTAACACTTGCCTTACTGTGCTAAACAATTCCGCCAGCCACTGTGCTGGACGCTCAGCATCCAGTGAAAAATTTATGTTTTAAATTAAAATTATGCAAAATCTGCTAGGTTAATTTTTGTAATTAGCTATAAAATTATTGTATTATGTAAGTCCTGGTCTTTCACTATCCATCATAGGGTGGCAAGTGTTAATAAGACCACTCTGTGCGTGGTAACAGTCACTCGTTTTAATATCCACCAGCAAACAAAGTGCTGAAAAAATCCATGAACTTCTGTTTATAACTTTTAATATTTATGTCCTTTAACCCTCGCGAACCTGCTACCACCATTGCGGTGTGTCGAAACCATAAAAAGTTGAGTGGCTCAACTAAATCATTGAGAAGGGGCTTATCTGGTCCCCAGCCACCGTTGAGATATAAAGAGATCACGGAACAAGTGAAGCTATCTCATTTTGACTTCTATCTCCGAAATTTTGCAGGTCCTCAAATGCGTCAATTTTTTTTTTTATTAAACTGGCAAATAATTGTATGTTTACGAGGTATGATCTAAAAAAAAGAGATTTGTCATCTTTATCAGATAGTATTTATTTATTATAATATATTATTTATAGTTAAGGCATTAACACTGTGAAGGTTTAACCCTTGCTGTCCTGTGATGTGTAACTAGTACACATTGCTTCTAAACACTTTAATATAAATAAATAAATAATAGGTTTATTGATAGCAACATAGTATGTACATATTCTATTTAAATAACACTTCTAAAACACATAAATTGCAGATAATACATTAAATACAGAAGCTATCAAAAGGTCTGGGCTCATCTAATAGCATCCCCTCGGCCAAGATACACCCCACTAATAAAGGGCGAACCCAGCCACGGGGACACCAGATGTTTTTCAGCCCACACCCTTAGTTAACCCTTCCTTCCCTGTGATGTGTAACTAGTACACATTGCTTCTAAACACTTTAATATCTCTATAAATATAATAAATACTGGGTTCAGATTTTAGGTATTCCTCCGTAATACATTTACGCATTGAATGAAAATATAATATTAATAATAATTAGCACTTATCGGTCACATCAGAGATATTTTGTGAAAATCGGGAATAAATTCACCGATACAATCAAACATGTGTCAGTGTGTGATGTAGGTATATTTATTCTAAAAAAACTGCTATGGGGGAGGAAGCGACGCTATTCATGTCTCACTCTCACTCTACTTCGGTATATGGGAACGCCAGAAATAGAATCTCAGTTCGCAGTTGTTTCTTCCTTCGAGGTATAAGATATGATACACAGTGTTAGTGTTCCGAGTCCCGTCTCACTAGCTCGCAGGCATCCATACGAAGGTTTAACCCTTCCTGTCCTGTGATGTGTAACTAGTACACATTGCTTCTAAACACTTTAATATCTCTATATATATAATAAATACTGGGCTCAGATCTTAGGTATTCCTCCGTAATACATTTATGCATTGAATGAAAAAATAATATTAATAATAATTAGCACTTATCGGCCACATCACGAGATATTTTGTGAAAATCGGGAATAAATTCACAGATACAATCAAACGTGTGCCAGTGTGTGACGTAGGTATATTCATTCTATAAAACCGCTATGGGTGAGGAAGTGACGCTATTCATGTCTCACTCTCACTCTACTTCGGTATATGGGAACGCCAGAAATTTAATCTCAGTTCGCTCGCTTCTCTCGCTCAGTAAGTTGGTCACTTTACCCGTTTTGTGAACGTTGGCCAATGTTTTTAGCAATTAAATTTGAATGAACACTATTGACTTCAAATTTAATTACTTTAAGCGATTGGCCTCGAATATTCTTATTTTTCCGATTTTAAATCGCTCATTTTTACATGTGTATTGATGTGTATTGAATACACAACACGGGAACGGGCGGATTTTTTTAACACAGGAAGGAAAAGACATTGTAATTGAAAAAAATGTACGACCTCATGTAATATTGCAAATATCTGCCTTCCGATTGCCGACTTGTTTTACTTCGAGAGCGTGCGTTTAAAAATTGGAATACTCACGTTACGCAGCAGCTTCTGGATATATGTTTTGTATCATTTTCACTTCACGGTCACAGTATATTTTGTTTCATTTTCGGCCTCAATGAATTAGGCAAATTATATAATAAATATATTATTCATAGTTAAGGCACATAGTGAAGGTTTAAATACATTGTAATTAAAAAAAAAGTTAATGACCTAATGTATTGTAACATTGCAAATATCTGCCTTCCGATTGCCGACTTGTTTTACTTCGATAGCGTGCGTTTCACAATTGTAATACTCACGTTACGCAGTAGCTTCTGGATATATGTTTTGTATCATTTTCACTTCACGGTCACAGTATATTTTGTTTCATTTTCGGCCTCACTGAATTAGGCGAATTATATAATAAATATACTATTCATAGTTAAGGCACATAGTGAAAGTTTAAATACATTGTAATTTAAAAAAAAATGAACGACCTAATTTAACATTGCAAATATCTGCCTTCCGATTGCCGACTTGTTTTACTTCGATAGCGTGCGTTTCAAAATTGGAATACTCACGTTACGCAGTAGCTTCTGGTTATATGTTTTGTATCATTTTCACTTCATGGTCACAGTATGATTTGTTTGATTTTCGGCTTCACGGAATTAGGCAAATTTTATAATAAATATTATATATTATTTATAGTACAAGCATTAATTAACACTGTGCAGGTTCAAAGACATTGTAATTTATTTAGTCAAATACTGTTTATTCCACTTTGTATAATGGTATAACACAACCGGTTTCAAGGTTTTTACCTCATCATCAGGTGAGCGCAAACAAGGCATATCAAATACACCTCTGTCTATAGAATACTCTGACAAAGTATTCTATAGTAGGGACATCTCCCAATCTACAAAGATATCAGCCAAGAAGGCCATTGCCCTCCCCACATTTCTTAATTGGTTTGAGACTTTGGTTTTTTATCATCAGGGTCTTGTTTGTGCTCCCCTGATGATGAGGTAAAAATCTTGTAACCGGTAGGGTTATACCGTTATATAATATAAAATGAATTAAAGTGTTTCACTAAACATAAGAGGTGCATGGCCGCGCGGTAACACACCGGACTTTGGTGCGGAAGGTCGTCGGTTCAAACCCCGCGCTATTCTATTCTTTAAAAAAATATATATACAATAAATAACATTTTGTCTGGAAATTAGCATTGAACTTCTTGGATAGATGTCGTTAGGACTTAATTTTCGTTGTTAACTGCATTGAAAACGTGTTGAATGTATATTAATCATTAACATTAATATTACCTGTTTCAAAGTAGTCCGCATAGGATAAAATATAATATACCTTTGCCAACGTTTATTCAAATTCGCTAAACATTTGTAAAACGCTCTTTTCGGGATAGCCTTTCTAGCTCACCCGGCGATTTTCCCTTATTTCCCTTATGGTCGCAAAACGTAATCATTTCAATGTTCTCTGCATCTTCATATATAGGAATATGTCGCAGGAGACCATATCTGGTGAATATGGGGGATGCGGCATCACAACGGTACTGATTTTGCCAAAAAAATTACGAATTAGTAGTGAAGTGTGAGCAAGTGCATTAGCGTGGTGCAAAATCCAGGAGTTGTTGGCAAACGGCATGAATCAAAAAAAATATTTTTAAAATAAAAAAAATCGCAAAATGCCAAAATTTATTTATAAATACTTGACTAGTTAAACACAAACTGCCCATTCAATATGGCTGGAAAAAAATATGAACATCACAGACATTGTCGTTCCTCCTAGATCCAAAACCGTTTGTCCATATTAAATTAGCTGTTGTCATTTGTTTATTCCAGCATTGTTCAATCTAATTTATATAACGGTATAGCCCTACCGGTTTCAAGGTTTTCACAAACAAGAAACCAGCAGGGTTATACCGTTATATAAATGGAATGATAAAAAAAATATTATACAATGTCTTTATTAAACCTCTCAATTCAATTCGATTCGCCCTTCTTTTAAAGCTCCACAAGGGAGCATAGGGAGGCCATCAGTCTTCTCCATTCAGAGCGGTTTTGTGCGGTGTTGGTAATCTCCCTCCACGACATTCCTAACGTTCTGACTTCCTTGTCATATGAACGGTACACCGTGAGTGAGGGTCTTTCAAGCCGTCGGGGACCCCAATGGACAGAAAAACAGCGCTCTCCTCGGCCAAGTATCATCGGGCATTGTCAGAACATGTCTCAGCCAGGACCATCGCCTCTCCCGAATTACAGAGACGACAGACCTCAGCCGGGTGCGCTGGCGTACAGTGTCGATTGTTATATGGTCATACCACCTGATTCCCAATATCCTCCTGAGACACCTGCTTCCAAGACTTGTCTCTGGCGCTCCTGAGCCTTGGTGAGATACCAAGATTCACAGCCGTACAGGAGGATCGAGTTGACACATGCGTTAAACAGGCAGCATTTTGTTGTGACGCTGAATCCAGTAGCCTTCCAAATCCTATCAATGTTGTTGAACGCCCCATTAGCAACTCCGATGCGGATGGGCAGTGAAAAAAGGATACCAAAATATTTATAAGCTATTAAAACGTGCTTGTAGGTCAAAAAATCCAAGAAAAATATTTGCAGAATATGGAGACATCCATATAAATGAGTCGTTTAGTATCAAAAACAGCGATCTGTCAATTTTGCGTGAATTGAGTTAAAACCGAGGAAATGTTCCTATTGTAAAACTACACATTTTTAAATGTTTACATGGTAACAAAAACAACAATAATCCTTATATTGTCGTTTTTGTTACCATGTAAACATTTAAAAATGTCTCTAGTTCGGAAATTCTAGGATGAGTCGTGTGACAGCTCACAAATTTGCCCCAATACAACCTTGTAACGACGTTCAGTAATTTTAATTATTTAATCAACTTTAATATAAGCCTCGATCCTAATAAATAGCAAGTTATTTAGGTAAATACATTACATAAAACTAACGATAATGACAAATTAATACATCTTGTTACAAATTAGCAAAAATGTGGCAGTTTGTTAAAATCAAATAATATTTGGCGACGTTTGTCAAAAGTCACTACGTTAGTCTGCATTGGCTAGGGATGGGGTATACGGTAATTGGATTTTTAGATTTTTTTTATACATAAAACTAAATGTTCGTAATTAGTATTAATCCATAGTGGATCTTGGCCTTAAGGATAGACATAAATCATACACATGCGGCATTTTGAGCCTCTGCTGTACTAATAACAAATTACCTGTTGTTTTTTTTTTTCACAAATCGTTTCTTGTCGTATACAAATAAATAACAATTATTATTTTATATTCTCTCTGCCTTCCCCAATAAAGACACTTCTGATATTTATGAACTTTTACCCCTATTAACCTTTTAACGCCACAATGATGCTAAAAACGCCATAAAAGTTGAGTGGCTTAACTAAATCACAGGGAGGGGACTAAGGTTCATTTCTCGGTATGCACTGTTAAGAAATTCGAGAGCCATTAACGTTACATAATGGTTTTTAAGGAATTTTCCGTTGTTTGCACTCAATAAGGTAACCTTTTTTTTTCTTTGTTCTTTACTATCCATGCAGTGATACTAAACTTGAGGATTTCCGTGGCATAGATGGTAAGACGCCTACCAAACGATTGTCAGACCCGCACTCCTCTATGGCTCCGAATGCTGGACGATGTATAACTCTTACTCTAGGCAACTAGAAACTGTTGAAATGCGCATGCTAAGATAGTCAGCTGGTGTATCCCTATATCTTGGGTCTCTTGGGTCACTCATCCATAGCGATGGAGGATGTGCAGCAGATGTAACACATAGAATTAGTGTGGGATGGATGAAGGTTAGATCAATGTACTAGCAGTATCTCGGGTCACTCATCCATAGCGATGGAGGATGTGCAGCAGATGTAACACATAGAATTAGTGTGGGATGGATGAAGTTTAGATCAATGTACTAGCAGTATCTCGGGTCACTCATCCATAGCGATGGAGGATGTGCAGCAGATGTAACACATAGAATTAGTGTGGGATGGATGGAGCTTAGATCAATGTACTAGCCGTATCTCGGGTCACTCATCCATAGCGATGGAGGATGTGCAGCAGATGTAACACATAGAATTAGTGTGGGATGGATGAAGGTTAGATCAATGTACTAGCAGTATCTCGGGTCACTCATCCATAGCGATGGAGGATGTGCAGCAGATGTAACACATAGAATTAGTGTGGGATGGATGAAGTTTAGATCAATGTACTAGCAGTATCTCGGGTCACTCATCCATAGCGATGGAGGATGTGCAGCAGATTTACCACATGGAATTAGTGTGGGATGGATGAAGGTTAGATCAATGACGGGAGTTCTATGTGATCCGAAAATGCCAGTAAAGTTAAAAGGAAAAGTATACCAAACGATTGTCAGACTCGCACTCCTCTATGGCTCCGAATGCTGGACGATGTATAACTCTCACTCTAGGCAACTAGAAACTGTTGAAATGCGCATGCTAAGATGGTCAGCTGGTGTGTCCCTAAGAGACAAAATAAAAAGTTCACGCATTCGTGGAAGCCTAGGTGTTACAGACATCAACAGCAAGATGGAGAAGAGACGATTGAGATGGTATGGGCACGTTGGACGCAGAGCACCCGATCACATTGTGAACCAGACAATCTCCATGGATCTTCCTCGAATAACAACTAGAGGAAGACCAAAGAATTCGTGGGTGGTGCAAAAAGATAACTTGATGCAGAGGCACGGCCTGGGGGACGTAGTCCGGGACAGAAGAGCATACAACCTGAGGACGAGGAGAGCTGACGCCAACAGTCTTCGCAGACAATGAGTTGGGATGGAGCCAGGGAGAAGAAAGATGGTAAGACGCCTGTCTCCCAACCCGGAGGTTGTGGGTTCAAATCCTGTTGGAACCCAGATTAAAAAAAAAGGATTCCAGTCTAATTTTCACTTAAGACTTCTTTAACATCTTCCTGATTGACACATGGCAATTATCACGACAGGTTGTACTGTATACAATGAAAGTGTTATACAATACTGATAGATATTCAAGTCCCTTAATGGAACGTCTCCATTGTACCTTTCGTAACTGTGTCTCAAAGATGTTCCTTCTGAGAGAAGTAACACTTTGAGATCGATTTCTTATTCAACGAATAGATATTTAAGTCCCTTAATAGAACATCTCCATTGTACCTTTTCAATATATATCTCAAACACGTTCCTTCTGAGAGAAGTAACACTTTGAGATCGATTTCTTATTCAACGAATATATATTGAAGTCCCTTAATAGAACGTCTCCATTGTACCTTTCCAATCTATATCTCAAAGATGTTCCTTCTGAGAGAAGTAACACTTTGAGATCGATTTCTTTTTCATCTAATAGAATAGTTTTTTCAAGTCGATTTAATATTGCGGAGAATTATATCAGAGCTTTTGTTGTTGCATGAAATTGTCAGCCATCTAGTTTAAGAACTATGGGTGGCATGTGCAGCATTAGGAATCACTTAAAGACATTTTTTTTTGGGGAAATCTTATCAAAATTTATGATGTCATATGAACACTTCACTAAACCCAAAGCCGAATGTTTTACTGATTAATTTTATTTTTAAACTTTTATTTACGTATGACAAATTTAAATACATTATATGTGAAGAAAAAAAACAAGTGGACCCCCATTTTTTATTGTCAAAAAACATACCGGTATGTTCCGATCGTCTAGGTGTGCCATCGGATCCAATACATTGGTGTGGTGAGTTTGCTGGTGTATAACGGCTCACTCGCTTAAAAAAGAGAAAAAAAAGACGAAAGAAACGAAAACTCTACGACACAGCTTCGCCTTTCGACTCAATTGACGTTGGAATGGCGAAGGAATCCTCATTGCGGGGCCCAGCAACGACGATATTTTGAAAGAAGGAAATGTAAAGAATCAGAGGAAAGCTGTATGAGAAGGCGTATGGATATCGAAGGGATAAAAATTGTATGTGGGCGGTATGAAAGTCTGGCGTTCTCACCTTTCTGCCTACCCCAATAAGGCAACGGCGTAAAAGTACATATTTTAATATTTGTATTGTGGCGGTCGCACACTCGGCATTCATACATACGGTCAATGACCGATGAAATGACCTTCGGATTCCTCGATAAATCTAAGTAAACAAGTCCGAAGGTCACCCGCCGGACATTCATCCCATAGCCGAGCAGACCGCACTCCATACTAGAGAGAGAACGCACCACGCTGTCTCGCCGTTCCGTAAATAGATAGTTACCTACATACAACAATTAATCGTTTTTGCATTTACAGAAACGAGACGCAGGCATATCGCGAGCGCATTCTCGCGCACATTCTAAAAAGATATAAATACCTACGTTACTAATAAAATTAGACAGACTCTCTTTCCGCATTGCGATCTAACGTGTTTTATTATTTATCAACAAATCATCATCATCTCATCCCAATAAGAACCATTCTGCTAAAGTATTATTATTGAAACTCGTTTTATTTCTTTTGAATAATACAACGTAACTTCCAACCCTTAAAAAAAGCAAAATATATCTGAGGGTGAGTTTTGTAACGGGCGAAGCATTCCATATATCCTTAATAGAAAAATAATCCCTCTTATCTCGCCTGACCACACGACCCTTGCAAGGAGCCTTACCCTTCAATTCATGTCAAACGAGCCCAAAAAAGATTTCCTCGACACCTTTGTTACAAACAGTATGGGCTTGTAACCCATGGTTCCATCCCACATTTTTTTCTAACGGGTATGCTGGAATATTACCCCTTAAGCGCTAGAAGACATCATAGCACCTGTTTTTTTGAAATAGGCAATCCACCCAAACTAGAATAGTTTGTGTTATAGTATGTTAAAGTCATATAATAAAATTTATTATAAAGTGACAATTCTAGATAATTTAGAGTTCCAACGGATTAAACTTAAAAAATGTAACAATCGATCTATAAGTGGAAAAGTTCCATAAAGAAAGAAGAAACGCATTATTGTATTGTATAACACTTTCGTTGTATACAGTACAACTTGGGGAGCTTATTGCCACTTGGCAATATCACCAAACCAACCAGAAAATAGTTCAAGTTGCCTTAAGTAAAAACTAGACAGGAATCCTTTTTAAAACAAATCTTGGTTCCAGTGAGATTTGAACCCGCAACGTCTGGATTGGAAGACAGGCGTCTTATCAATTAGGCCACGGACTTCGTCATTCATTGGGATCGGTAAAGACATGGCTTATAGTAAATCAAATATGTGTTATTATATGGAGTGGAACCATGGACCCTCAAAGTTGGTAGTATGAACCGACTGGAAGCATTCGAAATGTGGATACACCGGAGAATGCTACGTATACCCTGGATGGATATGGTCAGCAACACGAGGGTTCTTCAAAGAGCCAAAGTTGATAGAGAGTTGCTGACTAATATTAAAATCCGAAAGGTGTCCTACTTGGGTCATGTGCTTAGAGGAGAAAAGTACAAATTACTGTACCTGATCATCCAAGGCGAGATAGAGGGTTGAAGAAGTGTTGGCAGGAGGCAAATCTCCTGGCTCCGCAATACTCATGATCGGACTGATATAAGGAGCGTTGGGGATCTTTTTCGTGTTGCCGGGGACAAAGATGCCTACTCTCAGGTGATAGTCAACGTTGGGGGACCTGACATGACACTGGGAAGAAGAATAGTTTCATCATCCTCACCAGAATTCTCCACAATACCCATTCTGTAAAGGTGACTAGCCAACACGCAGGGGCCTGTCCGCATACCACACATGGCAGACACTTCCATATTCTTCATTCTTATTATATTAAACCGTGGTTACAGAGGGATAGATTGTTGGATTGATTTATATCCAGAACTCTTATTTACACCAGTCATATCCCAATCATGTCGTCGTCGTTCGTCGTTGCTGATCCTCGTAGTCAAGGATATGTTCTCCTCTCTTACGTCAATCTTAAGCTGCTCTGTCACGTCCAGCATATGATCTTCTGTGAGAAAAAACTCGATCTTAGATACGCACTCCTCCCGCAGATGTCACAGATATGTGAACCCTGCTGAGATGCTTGGCAATGCTGACGTATGTTTGCAGCACGCTGACTTTTTATCACACGTCTAGCTGTTGAGACGTTAGAACAGATGGACAGCCAACCTCCATGGTCCTGAGCATCTAAAGTCCTTATTTACACCAGCTATATCCCAAACGCACATGTTTATAAATAAAGAAATTGCTAACAGGACAAAAAACAAACCCTTTGTTGATTCACAAACTTTGGTTTTAATGTACCACACAATTGAGGAGGTAATATTAAAAAAAGAACATGTCCACCAAATCAGAATGTTGAGAAATCGCTAAAAAAAAACTGTTTGTATTAAAAATATATGACATAATAATTCATTGTAAAAATATCTGAAATACTTAAAATCGCTTAAGGTGACTTGATTTGATTTGTTTTTTTTTTTGACGACCAAGTAACCCACTTTTTTTACTTCCGTCTGATTGGTTGAGATATTGCTGCCTGGTAATAAGCCTGCCAGATTGTTTTTACAATGAAGTGCTTAATAAATAAATGAATTAAATGGGTTAACAGCTTAATTCAGGAATACGACACCGAAAGCGATCGAAAATTACAATGGCGTAAATAATTGTGGTAACATTAAAAAAATATCATGTCCATCGGATACAAAAAATGAGTTGATAAAGCAGATTTCTTCTTATCGATGGTACGGAGCCGTTTAACATTCTCGTTTCAATGAAAAAAGTACATAAATCATTTTTAAATTATAATCGAAAACCAGTATTTTTTCAAAAAGAATCTTGTCCAGACTTCAAACGAATCAAAAAACATCATGTCCGAATTGACCAATCGTAGCTTTCCGATTGTGTCTAACTTCATACCAGTTCACCAGCAACTGTCAGTTTTACACCGTACGTGCAGTGTAATGTAATGTCTAGCATTATACAGCTTTATCATATCTCCCTATGTTACATACACTGCATGTATTTATACTTTTATACTAATATTTCTTCTTATTTTGTAACACTTTCCTTAATAAATTGGATTAAAATTAAAATAAATTACTCTGCCAAATTATTTTTTGCAACACCTGTGTAATATTTTTGAATTCGAACCAAAAAACATCATGTCCCAGAGCTGTTCAATCAAAAAAGATGAAAGTAGAATTCTTCATCTTATTTTAGGCCTGTTCTAGTCCTGTCCCATTGTTTCCCTCTTGTGACGTCGACTGCCAGCTGTCTTTCCATCTTTTGAGAGGTTGTCCTGGAGGTCTGCTCGCTTGGGGGATACTGTCCCTGGTCATTCTTACGGCTCTCGGTTCCGCCATTCTGGATACATGTTCATTCCAGAACCTTCTTCTCTGTCGTCCCCATCTGACAATATCTTCAACTTCGCACATCCTTCGGATTTCTGTGTTTTGTACTCTATCACGAAGGGTTTTGTCAGTGATACTCTTGAATACTTTCATTTCGCTGGTTCGAAAGAGATTTTTGGTTCTGACAGTATCAGCTCTGGACTCTATGCTGTATGTCATTATGAGGCGGACACAGGTCTTGTATGATATATCCTCACCTTGCTTTGGATGTTCATATACTTGTTTTTCCAGATAGTGTTCTTTAAACATCCGGAAATAGCTGCGGCCTTTTGTGATTGTTCAAATACTTCGCCATATAGGTCATTATTGCACATTATGCTAGCACCCAAGTATTTAAATTGTGTAACTTGTTCAATTGGTGTGTCGTCGATCGCCACACTGCATCCAACTTGTTCTCTGGCTAGAGTCATGCATTTAATCTTGCTGGTGGAGACAGACATGTTGTATTTTTTGCAAATAGTGTGGAATCGATGTAGCATTTGTTACAGGTCTTCCTCTGATTCGGCTATGATGGTGGCATCGTCAGCACAGCATATGATGTTTAGCATATTGTCGCTCATCTTGTATCCTAGGTTAAGGTCGGCAACTTCTATAATTTTACCCATAACCAAGTTAAATAGAAATGGGCATAAACTGTCTCCTTGTCTTACTCCGGTTGGTGTTGGAACGTCATTATAATAAACATAATAATATATAAACTCCAAATCTCATTGAAGATATACCCACGTACATATCTTTATTTCTTCCTTTTCCCTTTTCTCCCTTCCTATACACACTCGTCTTACACAATATATCTCCCGACCAATCGTGCTACTATGAATAAAGAATACAGGTCCGCTCGGGAAGTGGAGGGTGGCTGGTTGTAGCGGGGCCGTCGAGTTAAGTTGGTCGTTTAAATTCAGCACCCCACACCTGGCACTGATCCGCGAATGGGCCATAATTCGCCTTTCATGATTTGTGGGACGCATGGAGACACCCAACAGGGTCTTCTTTAGGAGAAAAATATATTTTGTACTTAAAAATCAAAAAAAATTTACAGAATAACTTAAATTAAAGTAACAGATCTGTTTCGGTTCATAAAAGCATTATCAAACAGTATTTAATACAATACGTAAGTTGAAAAGTTATAGATATTTAAATGTTGTGTATTTATTATTCCTGTTTTTTTTTATTATGCTCTAAGTATGATAGAATACTACCTTGATCAAAAAGTTTTAGGACTTTCTTCATAAAATCGAAAATACAAGTTTATTCATCAAAATCGATATGGTCCCCTTCAAAGTACTCCCCATCGACTGCAACGCACTTACGCCAGCGCTTGATCCAATCCTCGAAACACCGCTGGTACTCAATTTTCGGTATGTCCATCAGAGCCGTCTTTGATTTTTTCATGACATCCTCTCGGGTGCTGTAACGCGTTCCGCGAAGCGGTTTTTTAAGTCGGTTGAACAGGAAAAAGTCGCAGGGAGCCAGATCAGGTGAATTCAAAGGCTGCTGGATAGTAGTCGTGTTGTTTTTGGTCAAAAACTCATGGAAATCATGTCTTTCGCGATTTCAACGCGGTCCTTTTTTTGCATGAAATTGAAGTCTTTCGGCACCAGTTTCGCAGCGACACGTCTGAGGCCCAAATCACTAACCAAAATGTCTTGAGCGAATTCATAAGCGATGTTCAAGTCCTCTGTTAGCTCTCTGATGGTCAATTTGCTGTTTTCGGCCAACATTTCTTTGATTTTATCGATGTTTTCATCGGTTTTCGACTGCCACTGCGTTCGTCATCCTCGACCGACTCACGACCACTTCTGAAGCGTTCGTGCCACCAAAAAACACTTCTCCAACATTTCCAAGGTCTGCGGACCATTAAATCCGTTTTTCACACAAAATTTAATGCAAACTCGTTGATGCCATTTTCAAACTTGTAAAAATCGAAAACACGCACAAAGGTAGATGTATTCAGTACAGCGTAACTTTTACAAATGTCAAGCTATGACGCTGAAATTTAGAGGGAAGTGTCAATGATAGATGTGGTAACCTAACGAAAAAAAAAAGAATTCCAATCGGGTGACTGACAGTGCCACACAGTGGCCGGTCCTAAAACTGTTTGATCAAGGTAGCCGGTCCTAAAACTGTTTGATCAAAGTAGTGGTTTGCCTGTATTTAATTGTTTTTTTCTTGTTTCGTTTTTTTTATATTTATGGGTTTTAATGTATATAACTGTTTTTTACCATACATCTTGGGTTTTATGCTGTCATTTATTCTTGATAAAGGTTTTAATTTAAATAGTTGTGAGGTTTGTTGTAGTTTTTCTATAAATATTAAGTAAGTGAATGTTTTTTTCTGTTTTTTCTAATTATTTATTTCGTATGAATGTTGTTTTTGAAGACTTTCTATGCGTGTGATATAGCCCTGTGTCTTGGCCTGCTATATGCTTGTCTTTATGCTGGTAAACGTGTGCTTCTTTTGATTGTATTATTTTATAAATTATGTTAATATTTTAATGTTGTATAGCATTTACACTTTGCGTATACAGTATAAAACCTGATGGGCTTATTGCTATGTGGTAATATCTTCCAACCAACCAGAAACATGTTAAAGAGGCCTTAAGTGACTGGAATTCCGGTTAAACAAATCTGAATCCCAACGGGAATCGTACCCGTGACCTCCGTGTTGGGAGACAAGCATCTTACCTACTAGGCCACAGAGGCCATCTTAAGCTTTTATTGGCTAAAGAAAATAACATCCCAATGGTTCGTTTCGAAAATTCTCACCGTTCCAGTCTTCAAGTGTTCTCATCATATATTTTCCATACAGAATAAACAATTCAGGAGAGATGATGCAACCATGTCGCACACCCTTATATATTTTAAACTGTTCGGATTTGATGTTGTTAGCTTATAACAGTGTTTATGTCTTTATATATATCTAAATAAAAATTAACTTGAGATAAACATTAACACGTAATACGAGGCATATCCAGAAAGTAAGTGTACTGAATTTTTGTAGGTTACAATTTTTTTTATTTAAACAAAAAAAATACGTGGTTACCGTAGTACATATGTAAACTATTTTTCGACATAGTCGCCATTCCTCTCAATGCAGGTGGTGAAGCGAGGTATTAACTTTTTGATGCCTTCCTCGAAGTAGTTTCCCGCCAACCCCTTCGTCCACTTCTCCACCTCCTCCTTTACCTCCTCGTCGGTTGAAAACCTTTTTCCACCCATGTGCAGCTTCAGGGAGGTAAAGAGATAGTAATCTGAAGGTGCTAGGTCAGGGGAATGCGCGGGATGGTTCAGGACATCCCATTTAAACGAGGCGAGCAGTTCCTTCGTGGCGTTGGCCGTGTTTGGTCTGGCATTGTCGTGCAGCAGGCAGACTCCCTTTGTCAGCATGCCTCTCCTCTTGTTCTGAATCGCCCTTCGCAATTTTTTTATATTCAATTAAAATTATGCCTTGACAGTCCCAAAACAATTTCGTCAATTTCGTTAGTCACAGTTGAAGGTCTTCCGCTCCTCTGATCATCATGCACAGACGTACGACCGTTTTTAATCTCGCGACACCACTTGTACACACTCGTACGATTCATAGCTTTATCACCATATGCAGTTTTCATCTCATTATAAACCTCAACCGGAGGTTTTCCTTTCCAAACGAGATAACGGATGACGCCGCGTATTTCGCACTTGGCGGGAGATTGGATTTACATTTTTCACTAAACGTGTTGTCGCGTCGACACTTCTCAACGTACTGACCTCGAACCGGTCTCGTTGCGGAGGGGAAGGGTCAGGCTACACGGAAGTGTAGCCAACATGTTGAAAATAAAATCCATCCGGTCGTGAGAGCCTCAGTACACTTAGTTTCTGGACTTACCTCGTACCATGGATAAAGAAAAAAATGCCAATATAGATCTTAAGGCGGCCCATTCTGCCACCCTCCTGTAGAAGGTGATCTCCAATTTTATTGCGTAGAAATGTGAAATATGGGCGTAGAGAATAAATGTCCGATTTACTAAAAAAGTAACTATATAGGAGAACTGTTGGGCTAAAGTAGAAACTGAAGCGTACAGCTTTGCTATACTTAAAAAATCCAATATGTCTGTTTGTCTACTCTAAAACTAATCAATTGATTTTTACAAACGTGTACAAACTTTTGAAAACCCATAACTATGTTAAAAATCAAATTCTACTTTCTATTGAAACATCATATATAGTACAAGTGTATTCCTTCGTGTCTTCAAAACACATGAAACCGGCGACGAATCCTTATCGGGAGACGTTTATGTGTGCACTCAACATTCAAGACGACTTTTGTATGGACACGGGAGCCGTGTTCGACGCAGTGAACGTGTTTTAAAAGAAAAACGAGATTTTCCTTAGTCAAAAATGATTTATTTATTAATTTATATAAATATTGTCCCCTTTAAAGTAGTATCTGTAGAATAAAATACAATTTTGCTACAATAAAAAAATCGGGAGCCTGCCCTAATGTGTCGTAAATACTTAACTGTCAAATACAAACTGCCCATCCAATATGGCTGGAAATTGAAATGTACACCATATACAGTGTTGGTCAAACAGCTCGTGAAATTACAAAAATATCGTTATTTTTTTTAACATGCCATGTACTCGTACATGTGTGTACATAACACCACGCCGTTTCCCTGCTGGGTTAGGCAGAGACGACAGAACGCCAGACTTTCCTATCTCGACACTCTTATTCCCAATAAATATAGCCGTGTAAGGACTTAACCTCTGTTCTATAATACGAGGGTCATCCAGAAACTAAGGTAACAAGGGCTCCTGAGGCCAGGGGAAATTTTTTGTTTCAAAGTTGGTGCCCCTGGCGTGTAGGGGGATCCTAACGGTCAGTTTGTTTGGTCCCACGTGTTTCTCAGCCATTTTGTTCAGTCACAGTAAATTCTTCCGATGGAGAGCTCGTCGCGCGCTCCCGCCAACTCTCGTCCGTGTGAGACCCGCGCGGTCATCCGTTTTTTGACTTTGCAGAATAATACCGACGCGAATATCCATCGGAAGCTCGTGAAAGTTTGTGGTAGTGATATGATGAGTCGACAACATGTCACGAAGTGGGTTAGGTTGTTCAGAGAAGGCCGTACTGATACTCACGACGAGGCAAAGCAGGGATTTCTGACAAATTTGTGCAAAAAATTGAAGAACGGGTGCGAAATGATCGCAGGTGACGCTTGACGACATTCACGAAGAATTTTCTGACATTTCTCGAAGTTTTCTTGGTGATATTGTGCCGGAAAAACTTGGTTACAAGAAGTTGTGTGCGAGATGGGGGCCCAGAATGCTCACACCGGAGCACCGTCAAAATCGCGTGAATTTTGGATCGTTTTGCACAGGAGAGAGAAGCTTTTCTGGACTCTATCATGACGGAGGATGAGACGTGGGTGTGTCACTACACCCCAACAATTTTCCAACAATCAGGAGGTCGAGGAAGCTGTGAAGAAGTGTCTGAAAGAGCTGGCGGCGGAGGTCTATGACACTGGCATGCAAAAGCTGGTGCCCCGACTACAGAAATGTCTCGATCTCGACGGCGATTACGTTGAAAAATAGTTTAATATATTTGTGAAGTATCCTGTGGTGAATTTCAATTAAATACAAGCATTTTTCTATTCTACATAAATGTTATAACCTTACTTTCTGGATTACCCTCGTAAATTCTGTGTTGCTATCAATAAACCTATATTTATTTATTTACGTTTATTTATTTACGTTTAAGAGATTATTAAAAAAATAATAAAATTATTTCTCTTTTCTTCCTTAAACACATCCATTTCTTCTAGTTATATCTTTAATAATTAAAAATAAAATAGTTTTTATTCATAAAATGTATTATGCTTGCTTTTTTAACCCTTCTTGTCATGTGACGTGTATCTAGTACATATTGCTTCTAAAAACTTTAATATATCTATAAATATAATAAATACTGGGTTCAGATTTTAGGTATTCCTCCGAAATACATATACGCATTGAATGAAAAAATAATATTAATAATGATTAGCACTTATCGGTCACATCAGAGATATTTTGTGAAAATCGGAAATAAATTCACCGATACAATCAATAGTGTGCCAGTGTGTGACGTAGGTATATTCATTCTAAAAAAACACTATGGGTGAGGAAGCGACGCTATTCATGTCTCACTCTCACTCTACTTAACTAACACAAGAAATAGAATCTAAGTTCGCTCGCTTCACTCGCTCAGTAGCCAGCGTCCTTTTTTTTTTAAACCTCGCGAGTTTATTGCCATGTGGCAATCTCTTCCAACCAATCAAAAATATGTTTTTATAGGCCCTAACTGTTAACCAGACTGGAAACATATTTAAAAAAATCTGGGTTCTAGCGGGAATCGAACCTGCAACCTCCAGATCGGCAGAGAAGTGTCTTACCACCAGGGCACGGAAGTCGTCTATTTATTTTCTTACTTTCGTTTCGTATACTTTCGTTCGAGGTGGTCGTTTCGCCCGTTTTGTGAACGTCGGCCGATGTTTTTTTTTATGTTTTCAGCAATTAAATTTCAATTATTATCACTTTCGATTTCAAATTTAATTAATTTTAACGATTGATTATGAATATTTTTATTTTCCGATTTTAAATCGTTCATTTTTACATGTGTATTGATGTGTATTGAATACACAGCACCGGAATAGGCAGATTTTTTTTAGCACAGGAAGGGAAAGGTTAACAAAGTTTTCGAACTATCGTCATACAGCCGGGTTAAACCGGGTTCAATCACTTGTGTGTACTGTTTTAGATGATATTGGTTAGCTCAAATAAAGCGAGAAATTGGAATACCGTCTTTATAGTTAGGGTGGGACATGAACTTGGATATTCAAACCACACGCACTGGTTATTTCACCATTAATCTGAAAAATCTACTGTCTTACATCAAAACTCATTTTAAATAATTATCTTCAAAGATAGACATTTCTCTCCATTTCCTAAATAATAGATTATTTCTGCTAATACACTTTTTTCTTCTTTTTTTTAAAAGAATAGATATGACCAAAGTCATAGGTATCCTATACCTTCAAATACTAGGCGGAAAAAGTGCCTATGTCGTTCGAAGGAAGTAGCACAGCGCGGGGTTCGAACCGACGACCTTCCACACGGAAGTCCAGCGCGTTACCACACGGCCATTCACCTCATAACACTGATACATATCATCACGTCGTCTCTCTGTCGAGGTAGGCAGAAAGAATACTACTTACATATTTTTCCGTTTATAAAATACTTCATTGTTAACACAATTGTATGAGCTTATTGCCAGGCGGCATTCTCTTCCAACCACACAGACAAAAGTAAATAAAGCAAGTTACTTGGTCGCATAAAATATTCAAATGATTTACATATTTCAATTTATTATTTATGTATTAACACTTTATTGTAAAAAAAAATCTGATGGGTTTATTGGCAGGTGGCAATCTCTTCCAACCAACCAAACAAAAGTAAATAAAGCATGGTAACATGGTCGCAAATAACATTCAAATGTTTTATTTTTTATTGTAATTTTTTTTATCAAACACTGTTTATTCCACTTTTTATCATATAACGGTTTCAAGGCTTTCACTTCATCATCAGGGGAGTTCAAACAAGACTGTCTTGTTTGTGCTCCCCTGATGATGAGGTGTGCACCTTGAAACCGGCAAGGTTATACCGTTACAAAAAGTGGAATAAACAGTGTTTGATAAAACAAATTACAATGTCTTTAAACCTCCACAATGTTAATGCCTCTACTAAAAGCTAAAGATTTTTTATTTTTTTATTTATTTATTAACGCTTTATTGTAAAAAAAAAAACAATAACGCGGGCTTATTGCCAGATGGGAATCTCTTCCATCCAACCAGAGAAAAGTAAATGGAACAATGTGCCAAGCAAGTCTACCATTCAGCGTGTAATGAATAATTTTGAAAATTTGCATATTTTGGGAGATATAGCAAAGTCTGGGCAACAACGTAACCAATGTACGTCAGGAAAGATTGATGCAGTGAGGCAGTGTCGATGAACGTCCGTACACCTCTCATCGATGCCGTGCACAAGAATTAGGAATGTCTCCATCAAGTTTGTTAAAAATTATCAAAAAAGATTTGGATTTTTATCCGTATAAAATTCAATTGACACAAGAGCTACGGGAAAATGGCCATGAATTTGATGGAATTTGTGTAATGTTTTTCTTACTTCTGTCAACTTTTTCAGACATCTTTTTTTCAGCAAACAACACAAAAAAAATTCAGCCCGTATATCACACTAGGCACGTATAGACGCCACCTGTGGTGAGAGCCTTTTGAGTTATTATATGAAGTTGTTAAGGCTTCTGCGCCTTGTTCTGTCCCCTCCTCCCCCTCAGTCCCCTCTCTTACTATTGCCGCAGCGTCTCCTCCACAACTCCGGCAAGTGTCAGTGCCAGAAAGCTAGAACAGAGAGGGAGTTTGATAAGTTATCGCTCACGATTGGTGGATCAAAGGGTAGTTTTGTGGAGTGAGACTTTTCTTCGTTTTTTGAATGTTTTTCAAGTATTTTTATTATCATAAAAATGCTAGTTTAGATTTTGATCGGGTCTTAAAATGACAAAAAACAAATTATAGTTCGGTAATTCTAGAATGAGTCCTGTGATAGCTCACAAATTTACCCCAATACAACCTTATGTAATGTATTTACCTAAATAACTGGCTATTTATTAGAATCGAGGCTTATATTAAAGTTGATAAAATAATTAAAATTACTGAACATCGTTACAAGGTTGTATTGGGAAAAATTTGTGAGCTGTCACAGGACTCATCCTAGAATTTCCTAACTATAATTTATTTACATAGTAACAGCATAAAAGGAGTAAGGCGGATATGTGAATCTTATAATTAAGTATAAATATTTTGAATGTTCGAAGAATCAAGCATTATCGCAATCGTTGTATACAATACAAAAAGCAATCTCTTCCAACCAAGCAGCTCTCATTAAAAACTGCTTTCTCGTTTTAATAATTATATTTTACTATATAACTGTATAGTCATAACATAACATATAACTGTATAGTCATAACATATAGTCATAACATAGAAGCGTATATGTTGGTATCAGTTCGAACGTAATTCAGTCTCGTTTGCGATCCCTGATGATGCGGTGAAAACCTTGAAACCGGTAGGGTTATACCGTTATATAAAAAGTGGAATAAACAGTGTTTGATAAAACAAATTACAAAGTCTTTAACCTCCACAATGTTAAGGCCTTAACTATGAATGAATTAATTTATTTATTTATTTTGTCACACGATGTATTTATTTCTTATTGCAATTTGTTTTTATCGAACACTGTTTATCTCGAAACTTAACTTTTGCAATTAGCTGCGTTTTTGCTTATGAGGGCAGAATACTTCAAAATACCTTATATTGTGGTTTTCACCTCCCCTGATAATGAGGGGTAAACCTTGAAACCGGTAGGATTATACCGTTACAAAAAAGTGGAATAAACAGTGTTTGATAAAACAAACTACAATCTTTAAACCTCCACAATGTTAATGCCTTAACTATGAATTAATTTATTTATTTTGTCACACGATGTCTTTCTTTCTTATTGTAATTTGTTTTTATCGAACACTGTTTATTTCGAAACTTAACTTTTGCCATTAGCTGCGTTTTTGCTTATGAGGACAGAATACTTCAAAATACCTTATATTGTGGTTTTCACCTTCCCTGATAATGAGGGGTAAACCTTGAAACCGGTAGGATTATACCGTTACAAAAAAGTGGAATAAACAGTGTTTGATAAAACAAACTACAATCTTTAAACCTCCACAATGTTAATGCCTTAACTATGAATTATTTATTTATTTTGTTACACGATGTCTTTCTTTCTTATTGTAATTTGTTTTTATCAAACACTGTTTATTTCGAAACTTAACGTTTGCCATTAGCTGCGTTTTTGCTTATGAGGACAGCATACTTCAAAATACCTTATATTGTGGTTTTCACCTTCCCTGATAATGAGGGGTAAACCTTGAAACCGGTAGGATTATACCGTTACAAAAAAGTGGAATAAACAGTGTTTGATAAAACAAACTACAATCTTTAAACCTCCACAATGTTAATGCCTTAACTATGAATTAATTTATTTATTTTGTCACACGATGTCTTTCTTTCTTATTGTAATTTGTTTTTATCAAACACTGTTTATTTCGAAACTTAACTTTTGCCATTAGCTGCGTTTTTGCTTATGAGGACAGAATACTTCAAAATACCTTATATTGTGGTTTTCACCTTCCCTGATAATGAGGGGTAAACCTTGAAACCGGTAGGATTATACCGTTATATAAAAAGTGGAATAAACAGTGTTTGATAAAACAAACTACAATCTTTAAACCTCCACAATGTTAATGCCTTAACTATGAATTATTTATTTATTTTGTTACACGATGTCTTTCTTTCTTATTGTAATTTGTTTTTATCAAACACTGTTTATTTCGAAACTTAACTTTTGCCATTAGCTGCGTTTTTGCTTATGAGGACAGCATACTTCAAAATACCTTATATTGTGGTTTTCACCTTCCCTGATAATGAGGGGTAAACCTTGAAACCGGTAGGATTATACCGTTACAAAAAAGTGGAATAAACAGTGTTTGATAAAACAAACTACAATCTTTAAACCTCCACAATGTTAATGCCTTAACTATGAATTAATTTATTTATTTTGTCACACGATGTCTTTCTTTCTTATTGTAATTTGTTTTTATCAAACACTGTTTATTTCGAAACTTAACTTTTGCCATTAGCTGCGTTTTTGCTTATGAGGACAGAATACTTCAAAATACCTTATATTGTGGTTTTCACCTTCCCTGATAATGAGGGGTAAACCTTGAAACCGGTAGGATTATACCGTTATATAAAAAGTGGAATAAACAGTGTTTGATAAAACAAACTACAGTGTCTTTAAACCTCCACAATATTCATGTATTAATTATGAATTAATTTATTTATTTTGTCACACGAAATCTTTCTTTCTTATTGTAATTTGTTTTTATCAAACACTGTTTATCTCGAAACTTAACTTTTGTCATTAGCTGTGTTTTTGCTTATGAGGGCAGAATACTTCAAAATACCTTATATTGTGGTTTTCACCTCCCCTGATGATGAGGTCAAAACCTTGAAACCGGTAGGATTATACCGTTATATAAAAAGTGGAATAAACAGTGTTTGATAAAACAAACTACAGTGTCTTTAAACCTCCACAATATTCATGTATTAATTATGAATTAATTTATTTATTTTGTCACACGAAATCTTTCTTTCTTATTGTAATTTGTTTTTATCAAACACTGTTTATCTCGAAACTTAACTTTTGTCATTAGCTGCGTTTTTGCTTATGAGGGCAGAATACTTCAAAATACCTTATATTGTGGTTTTCACCTCCCCTGATGATGAGGTGAAAACCTTGAAACCGGTAGGATTATACCGTTATATAAAAAGTGGAATAAACAGTGTTTGATAAAACAAATTATAATGTCTTTAAACCTACATAATGTTAATGCCTTAACTATAAATAATATGTTTATTTCTTATGTTAGGTAAGCTGAAAAGTAATAAATTTGAAGCGTTTTGTGAATCAACCTGCAGAAAGATAAGCCCTTGCTCTTCTATCCTTTGCCTGCAGAGAGCCTTAAGGCTTCCAACTGTTGAACCACCATCATCCCTCTTTTTATTTTTTTTATCTACGAGTATGTTCACCTGCAACAAAGGGTATACGGTTAAGCCCTTAAAAGTTTAGAAACAAGAAAAATCGTGATTTCTTTCATATACAAGGAGGTAATATTAACCTTTCCCTTCCTGTGCTAAAATAATCCGCCCGTTTCGGTGTTGTGTATTCAATACACATCACATGTAAAAATGAGCGATTTAAAATCGGAAAAATAAGAATATTCATAGCCAATCGCTTAAATTAATTAAATTTAAAGTCAAAAGTGATAATACTTGAAATTTAATTTCTAAAAACATGAAAAAAACATCAGCCAACGCTCACAAAACGGGCAACGCGACCACCTCTTCCGAAAGCCGCCGACCTACTGAACGAGAGAAGTGAACGAACTGAGATTCTATTTCTTGCGTTCCCATATACCGAAGTAGAGCGAGAGTGAGATGTGAATAGGGTCGCTTCCTCACCCATAGCGTTTTTTTTTTAGAATAAATATTCCTACGTCACACACTGGCACACGTTTGATTGTATTGGTGAATTTATTCCCGATTTTCACAAAATATCTCTGATGTTGCCGATAAGCGCTAATTATTATTAATATTATTTTTTCATTCAATGCGTAAATGTATTACGGAGGAATACCTAAAGTCCGAACCCAGTATTTATTATATTTATAGAGATATTAAAGTTTTTAGAAGCAATGTGTACTAGTTACACATCACAGGACAGGAAGGGTTAAAAAAAAGAACATGTCCACCAAATCAGAATGTTGGGAAATCGCAAAAAAACTGTTTGCATTAAAAATATATGACATAATAATTCATTGTAAAAATGTCTGAAATCCTTAAAATCGCTTCAGGTGACTTGATTTGTTGTTTAAAATCTAATCATAATAATTATAATAGTTATTCTAGTTTAAAATATGGACATGATCCTTTTTGTAAGAACAATTCTACTTTCATCTTTTTTTATTGAACAGCTCTGGGACATGGTGGTTTTTGTTCCATTTCAAAAATATTATACTAAAAATAATTGAGTAGAGTAATCTATTTTAATTTTAATCAAATAAAATAAGTAAAGTGTTACAAAATAAGAAGAAATATTAGTATGAAACTATAAATATATGTTATGTAAGTAGATAAAGCTGTATAATGCTAGACATTACATTACACTGCACGTACGGTTTAAAACTGACAGTTGCTAGTGAATTTGGTATGAAGTTAGACACAATCGGAAAGCTACGATTGGTCAATTCGGACATGATCTTTTTTGATTGGTTTGAAGCTTGGACAAGATTCGTTTTGAAAAAAATAATGGTTTTTATTATGATTTTAAAATGATTTATGTGATTTTTTTTATTTAAATGATAATGTTTACCCGCTCCGAAACATCGATCAGAAAAAAATCTGCTTTATCATCTCATTTTTTGTATCCGATGGGCATGCTCTTTTTTTTCATATTACCTCCTCATATAAATAAGTTTTTTTTTTCAAAACAGGCTTAGTCCAATTACTTTGAAAAATACAAGACATTAAAAAAGAAGAAAAATTACATAGAAAAAAAAATATATAAAATAAAAAATAATGTATATGCATACATACGAGTACATACACACACACATATGATACACATATATTGACAGTCACTTAAGTATGTTGATGAGTGCTTTCTAACGCGCTCAATCTTAGAAGCTAATTTACTTTTCCTTTTGGTAATGTGATATGAAATATGTCAATATCCGAAGCAGTCCCGTTCAGAAGAGTTAAGACCCTTCCAACAGAAATAGCGGCTGGGAGGCCCCGTCCTTACGTATGTAATTGAGAACAGTTCTAGCCGGCGCAGTCTAGTGTAATTGTTAGAAACATTTAACGCTAATCTTTGTAGTAATGCTGGACAGCTCACAACTCCTCGAACGAGTTTGACAACGTATATCAATCACGTTGTTTCCTTGTCAGAGTGGACAGAGATGACAAAACGCCTGAGTTTCCTAACTCGAAATATATCTTTCACCCCTTCTATCTACATGCACCTTATCAAAAAAAACTTTCATGTTGTTTATAGTTAAGGCATTAACGTTGTGGAGGTTTAAATACACTACAATTTATTTTTATCAAACACTGTTTATTCCACTTTTTTGTAACGGTATAACCCTACCGGTTTCAAGGCTTTCATCTCATCTTCAGGGGAGCGTTTGTGCTCCCCTGAAGATGAGGTGTGCACCTTGAAACCGGCAGGGTTATACCGTTACAAAAAATGAAATAAAAAGTGTTTGATATAAATAAATTACAAACTTTCATGTATTTCCTCATGTCAATTTTGTCTTTATTTAACAAATCGACAAATGTATCCAAGAGGGTGGTGTATTATAATAAAGCTTTTGCTGTGGCGTGAAATAGTCAACCGTGTGGCGTGTGCAGTTTTAGGAAGCACTTGAAGACGATCCTTTTTGGAATGTCTTTTAGCAGAATGGTTCTTATTGGGAAGAGATGATGATGGTGATTTGTTGATAACTAATAAAACACGTTAGATTGCAATGCGGAAAGAGAGTGGAATTTTATTAGTAACGTAGGTATTTATATCTTTTTAGAATGTGCGCGAGAACGCGCTCGCGATATGCCTACTTCTCGCTTCTGTGAATGCAAAACGATTAATTGTTGTATATAGGTAACAATCTATTTACGGAACCGGCGAGACAGCGTGGTGCGTTCTCTCTCTAGTATGGAGTGCCGTCCGCTCGGCTATGGGATGAATGGCCGGCGGGTGACCTTCGGACTTGTTTACTTAGATTTATCGAGGAATCCGAAGGTCATTTCATCGGTCATTGACCGTATGTATGAACGCCGAGTGGGCGACCGTCACAGTCTTATCAATTTATTTTTACATTTCCTTCATGAATGTACGAGTGTAGAAGTGGCGAAAGATGTGTTTTGAGAAAAGTCTGGTGTTCTATCCTGTCTGCCTAGCCCGACAGGTGAATGTCGTAAAATTATGTACATTAACATATCACCACAACTTTCGCTTCATGTACATTCATACATTTCGTCATGGAAGATCTTATATTTTTCACACTTCTCACTTTACCTTCATTCCTGATCTGGTCCATTTTGTCCCGCCACATTTTCATCGGTCTACCTCTTTCCCGCACACCTTACACTTCTGACTTGCATAATCACTTACTCATTCTTTCACCAGTCATTATCTTCACATATCCTAAAGCTCCTTTTCTCTTCCATCTCACTTAAACCATATATTTTATCCATGAATTCATTTCAGATGTTTTCATTATGTTTTTTTTTATTGACACGCCACAAATATTCCTTTTGCACGCATCACTACAGCATTAATTTGACTCGTAAACATTCTTCTGCTACGTCCAAGTTTCTCTTCAATACATTAAGGTGGGCACCAAAACACTATCATGTCTTATTATTTTTGATACTGTTGATATTGCCCGATTGTTGTTTATTATGATAAACAGAGAGAAGTTGAATTACCTCCTTAGCCATGTTGGTAAGACGCCTGTCTTCCAACTTGGAGGTTGTGGGCTCAAATCCCGCAGGAACTTTGATTTTTTTACCCTCGGTCGGGCGCTATACGAATCCTAACAAGTTCGGGCGCAACTCATCTGTGAGATTAAAAATGAAATTTTTGCTCAGGATTAAAAGGGAAATTTTAATAAATTGAACTCTTCCCTCAAACATGATTATATAATATTTGTACATTTCTTTGCACTTTTCAATAACAACATTTTAAATTTTCTCATATTGTTATTCTTAAAATAGAAGATAACTAGATTACAACATTCTCAGTCTTTTGTTGGCAGCTTATCAACACAACTAATGCAATTCAGTAACATCACTATTTGACTCTAAAAATTCTTTTCCTACGTCCAAGTTCACTTCAATACATTAAGGTGGGCACCAACACACTATCATGTCTTGTTATTTTTACTACTGTTGATATTGCCCGATTGTTGTATATTACATTTAGTGCTCCGTCCACCTTTGCTGTTCCCTGTCGCCAAATAAGCATTTGGCCCAAAGGCAATATGCTTATTTGTCTCCCATACCATACAATGGCGTGCCGAATTCAATAAAGGTAAAGGTAGGAAAACCATTTAGACAGTCGATCGGAGCGTGGTTGTTATTGCGACAGGATTTTGAGTTCTTGGGCTTTCAGGATGAATGACGTGTGGAAAAGATTTGTGTGAGCTCGTGAGTGTGGGTTTTTTTCTTGTTGTTTTAAATTTTGTAGTTTTTGTATGTTTTTTATTTTTGTTCTTATGATTGTGTGCGGTATATTGTGGGATGAATATTTTTGGTCTTTCTGGAGTGATGATGTGTGAGGAGTTTAATTTCGCATGATGTTTCCAGTTGTAATTGATTGTCACTGTTTGTCAGGTTGATGAGAACGTGCAACGGGGTTTTGTTTTTGTGTAATCAAAAATCGGAAGGAAGTATCGATTTATTTTTTCATGCTAAATATTCCTCAGTGAGATACAGGCAAAAGCCTAGTTTACTGGGGATACGACAAATAAAAGGCAACAAGCCCAGATCTATTAAAATTGTATGTCCAAATTAAATAACCTGTTGTTTTTTCACAAATTATGTATATTTCTTGTCACGTGTAATAATAAATAAAATAAATAAATTGAAAAAATATGTTTTATTTAAATAAGTATGTGTATAACATACTGTATATTAATGTACCGCTCTTGTTCCTGAAGGGTGAATGTTAGGAGTAGAACTTTGCAAGTACAAGTACAAGGGGATGCAGTAAACTGTAAATAAAGAATCCACCCCGCCGGTCTTCACGCTTGGACAGAGTTGCGCGTGTGCCTCGAAGGCTTTGTGCGTGATCTGGCTTTGAATGAGGCTCTGTGTACCACGCTTTGGACTATCCTCAATAAATTAATAACAATACTTTGAACCGAGTAGATAACGAAAAGATAAAAGAAAGACTTTATTAAATATGTTTTGAATTTTTTTAGATTCATATTGTACAATATAAGGTATTTTAAAGTGTTGTTCTACGAGGTTTGTACAATATAAGGTATTTCGAAGTGTTGTTCTACGAGGTTTGTACTTTTTTGTAACGGTATAACCCTACCGGTTTCAAGGCTTTCACCTCATTTTCAGGGGAGTACAAACAAGACTTGATAAGGTGAAAGCTTTGAAACCGGTAGGGTTATACCGTCACAAAAAAGTGGAATAAACAGTGTTTGATAAAAATAAATTACAATGTCTTTAAACCTCCACAACGTTAATGCCTTAACTATAAACAACATATAAAATGTAAGGTATTTTGAAATGTTGTATCCCGAGGTTTGTAATATACTATATAAGGTACTTTGAAGTATTTTACCGCGAGGTTTGTACAATATAAGGTATTTTGAAGTGTTGTTCTACGAGGTTTGTACAATATAAGGTATTTTGAAATGTTGTATCCCGAGGTTTGTAATATACTATATAAGGTAATTTGAAGTGTTTTACCGCGAGGTTTGTACAATATAAGGTATTTCGAAGTATTTTATCGCAAGGTTTGTTCAATATAAGGTATTTTGAAGTGTTGTTGTACGAGGTTTGTACAATATAAGGTATTTTGAAATGGTATTAATAATATATTGTAATAAAAATAATATAATTATATATAAATAATTATTTAAAAATAATTAATTTAAAAATTAATAATAAAATAAAAATATTTATATATTTAATATTGAAAAATACAAATTTAATATTATTAAGTGTATAATATTATTATTAAAATTATTATTATTAAAAATAAAATATACATATATTTTTTTTTATTTAATTAAGAGACATTTTCTTGAATTAAATTCTAAATGACCAAATAGAAAAAAAGCAATGCATAAAACCAACTTTTCCTAAGAGCTAAGAAGTTTCCCTTCTAGCGCGCGAGAGTTTCACGCAATTTTTTTTTTATGACATATTTCATAACCATTACCTAATGATAATCATAACCATTACCTAATGATATTTCATAACCATTACCTTATGATATTTCATAACCATTACCTAATGATAATCATGACATGATAATCATGATATATTAATGATAATCATAACCATTACCTAATGATATTTCATAACCATTACCTAATGATAATCATAACCATTACCTAATGATAATCATGACATGATAATCCTAATGATATTTCATAACCATTACCTAATGATAATCATGACATATTTCATAACCATTACCTAATGATAATCATGACATATTTCATAACCATTACCTAATGATATTTCATAACCATTACCTTATGATATTTCATAACCATTACCTAATGATAGTCATGACATATTTCATAACCATTACCTAATGATAATTATGACACGTTTATCATAACCATTACCTAATGATAATCATGACATGATAATCCTAATGATATTTCATAACCATATGATAATCATGACGTGATAATCATAATCATTACCTAATCTTAAAAAAAAAAACGTTAACAAATGGAAAAAAAAGCAATGCATAAAATCAACTTTTCTTAGGAGTTAAGAAGTTTCACTTCTACCGCGTGAGAGTCTCACGCATCTGTTTTTTTTATGACATATTTCTTTAGACGTTCTCATTTTACAGCAATAATATAAAATAACATGAAATGATAATTCCAACAAAGGGGAAGCAAGTTGAGGGTTGAAAAATCTGTCCTTTGTTATACTTTAGGGGTAGACGGAATAATCTTGAGACGGGATAAATATTGGCATAAGCTAATGAGCTCCCGCAGATGCTTTCCTGCAAGACCCTGCCTTCAGGTTGACACAAGGGTTGACAATGGAAGAAATTTTTAAGTGAGGCTCTTGAAGTCATTCATTCATTCGTATTATTACATATCATAATTGATAATGCATACGTGTTGATGTGGCTGGATACTGCATTGTCGTTGGCCGGATATTGCATTGTCGTTGGCCGGATATTGCATTGTCGTTGGCCGGATATTGTATTGTCGTTGGCCGGATACTGCATAAATGTGGCCGGATACTGTATTGTCGTTGGCAGTACTAATCGTGCTTTATACACACTCAAAAATAAAGTTATTGCGATATATGGGTAAACAGTCAGAGTAAATAAATTAATTCATAGTATGTTCTGATGATGATGGAAGAGCTGCGAGGGATATTAAATGTCGTGGAGTGATAGGAAACAAAGTTTATGTTGCACTAAAACATAACGGGTCTTTCAAATTGAGCGGTTTTTTTAATTAATTTTTTTTTAATTCTTGAATAAAACACACAATTTGTTTTGATTTCAAAAACTTTTTATTGGTCATTGAAGTACAATGTATGACATTTAAACAAAAAAAAAACAATATCCGCCAAATGTCCACCTCTTGCGGCTCCGCAGATGTCCACACTTTTGTCAAAATTTTCGATGATATTTTGACATCATTGCGGTTCTAACTCACCAATAACGCGAATAATTTCGTCCTTCAGCTCAGGAATTAATCGGAGGGCTATTTAACACTTGCCACCCTATGGTGGATAGTGAGTGACCAGGACTTACATAATAAAATAATTTTATAGCTAATTACAAAAAATAACCTAGCAAATTTTGCAAAATTTTAATTTAAAACATACATTTTTCACTGGATTCTGAGCGTCCAGCACAGTGGCTGGCGGAATTGTTTAGTACATTAGGGCAAGTGTTAAAGACATTGTAATTTACTTTATCAAACACTGTTTATTCTACTTTCACCTCATCATCAGGGGAGTACAAACAATTTGAATATTTGTTGCGACCATTCATTCGTATAATTACTTCAATATATCAATATAATTATGTAGCTTACTTTATTTACTTTTATCTGGTTGGTTGAAAGAGATTGCCACCTGACCATAAGTCCACCGGATTATTTTTACAATTAAGTAATGAGTAAATAAATAAAAATAAAAATACTATGATATCACTTCATACGCGAAGGAGCTGAACTGGTTGAACGTAAGAAAAAGATGCAAATTCACATACTAACTCTATTATAATATATAACATCCTTTACTATCCCGTCACACCCTCTAATCTCGTCGAAAATCTTCGGATTTTTTCTAATCTTGGATTGGCGTTACGCTCAAGCAGAGATTATTTATTCACTTTACAAGTTCTTTCTCTTTTTACATCGTCCTATACTGTCCATGCAGTTAGACTCTCGTACAAGTTACAAACTAGTTTTAGACTCGCTCCGTCTTTGGCATATTTTACGACTTTCGTTGCCTAATCGATAAGACCTGTTTCTTAACCTGCAGATTGCGGTTCAAAACACAATGTAACCAAATATATTTTAAAAAGGATTCCAGCCTAATTTTCCCTAAAATCCTCTTTAACATATTTCTAGTTGGTTGCAAGAGATTGCCACGTTGCAATTAGCCCATCAGGTTACACCGTATTTAAGGAAAATGTAATACAATACATTTTTATAATGCGACTTATTTCAAGACGTGTTTCATTCCAGATTTACCTTTCCTCTTCCCCATCCCTTCCTTTACCTATGATTGATTATATATCACTTGTCACTAATTTTAAACAAGTGATTATTTATTTTTTAGGGATATGTATCCTAGAGGGAAGAGATGATGATGATTTGTTGATAAATAAAACACGTTTTCGATCGCAATGCGGAAAGAGAAATTTTATTGGTAACGTAGGTATTTATACTATTCCCGCGTGTGTGCGGGAATGCGAGCAAGATATCCTTTGTCTCGTTTCTGCATTCGCTAAACGATTAATGTCGTATGTAGGTGATAATTTATTTACGGAACTGGCGAGACAGGTGTGGTGCGTTCACGCTCTAGTATGGAATGCTTTCCGTATCGGCTATGAGTTGAATGACCGGACTTTGTACTTGTTTGTTTTGCATTGCTAAGGAATGCAAAGGCCATTGACCGCGTGTGCGACCACCACAATTTCAAGGCTTTTTTGCGACCATATAACTTATTTTATTAAGTGTTGTCTGAATGGTTATGAGACACTACCACCAGGCAATAAGCTTCTTCTTCTTCCTCTTCTTTTAGGCCTGTTATGGTCCTGCATTATCATTTCCCTCTTGTGACGTCAACTGCCAGCTGTCTTTCCACATTTTGGGAGGTCGTCCTGGAGGTCTGCTCGCTTGGGAGATACTGTCCCTGGCCATTCTTACGGCTCTTGGTTCCGCCATTCTGGATACATGTTCGTTCCAGAACCTTCTTCTCTGTCGTCCCCATCTGACAATATCTTCAACTTCGCACATCCTTTGGATTTCTGTGTTTTGTAGGCAATAAGCCAGCCGGGTTATTTTTTAATAAAGATTTTCAATAAATTAATAAATAAGAATGTGTAAGTTGATACCTGAAATATGTATTTTTCGGATGATTTTGATAAATCCTTAAAAAAGGCTAAACTAGGGTTGTAAAGAAAGGACAAACAAACATTAGCGGATGATTTAGATATCGATGCAACACGGTGGTTATGAAATATATAAAAATATTAATATTGAAACACGATCACAGGGGGATTGATTTTTACATTTAAACTTTCATAAATACCACGACGAGGCTTCTCTATAGGGGTAAACATATAGCCTTAGCCATGTTGGTAAGAAGCCTGTCTTCCAGCTTGGAGGTTGTGGGCTCAAATCCCGCACGAACTCTGATTTTTTTAACCCTCGGTCGGGCGCAATACGAATCCTAACACATTCGGGCGCAACTCATCTGTGAGATTAAAAATTAAATTTCTGCTTAGGCTTAAGGGAAATCTTAACACATTGAACTATTCACTCAAACATGATTATATAACATTTGTACATTTCTGAACACTTTTCAATAACAACATTTTAAATTTTCTCATATTGTTTTTCTTAAAATAGAAGATAACTAGTTAACAACATTCTTAGTATTTTGTTGGCAGCTTATCAACACAACTAATGCAATTCAGTAACATCACTATTTATTTCAGTCATTTAATACCCACAATAGGTTTGTAAAAAAAGATTTAGCACAATAAAAAGTATGTGGAATTAACTGTCACATCTTCACTTCTTTGTTAGTAAACCTCGCCCATTGGCACAGAAAAAAAAAACTAGGTACCTCATCTCACAGATTAGATGCGCCCACCCAAGGGTTAAAAATGATTCCAGTCTGGTTTTCCCTTTAAGACCTCTTGATCATCTTTCTGGTTGGTTGGAAGAGATTGCCACATGGCAAATATCCCGCTCGATTATACTGTATACAACTAAAGTTTTATACAAAACAATACAACGCCAGATTTAGTTTTAAGTTTTTATTCACTATAATGGTGTCCGTCAGGGATGTATATTATCACCCATGTTGATCAAGTTTTATTGTGAACTTTCGATATGTAACATACGGGGGGCGTGGTCACCTCATTTGGTCGACCACTGCGATGTTCGTCTTGGCAGCTCGTACGGCCTCGTTTAAACTCTGCCACCCAATATTTTACTGTTGTAAACGAAGGAGCAGACTCCCCCAGAGTAGAATCTAGCTCGGCTTTGATATTGGTTGGACTTAGACCTTTCAAATGAAAGTATTGTATTACATAACGATACATAAACATGGAAAATATTGGTCATCGTTATGACCAATATTTTCCATGTTTACAAATTCACTGAGAACGTTCACTATTGATGGCTGCCCCAAACAAATACTAAACAACGTAGCGTCTTAAAACTTGAAACTTAAGCTTTATAAGTTTAGTACTTTCTATCACAGTCATTTTTTAAAGCAACAACCGCCTTCTATACGTTAGGTCGGGTACTTCTGGGACCACCCTCGTACATATGTACGTACATCAAAGAGAGAGTTTGGAGAGGTTGATGGTTATTTGAGGCGTGCAAGAACGATACACGAAGGACGCGACGAAAATCTCTCGTCTTCGTAAGAGTCATGTATGGTGCGAAGACTTGGACTCAGAGAGCAAGCAAGAGAAATGTTATAAGATGCATTTGAAATGTGGTGCTGGAGAACGTTGTTAAAAATTCCATGGACAGCAAGGTTAACTACTACTTCCGTTCTCAAAGAATTGAGAAACACCGACAGGTTGTCGACAATATGCCTTCGACGGTCCTTCGATTCTTTGGGCATATTGCTCGTGGCCAAGGAGACAGTTTGGAGAGGTTTGTGGTTACTGGAGGCGTGGAAGGACGACGCACAAGAGGAAGAAGCCCAATGCGTTGGACTGACCAAGTGAGAGACGCAACTGGACTACCCTTAACAGTTTGGAGAGGTTTGTGGTTACTGGAGGCGTGGAAGGACGACGCACAAGAGGAAGAATCCAAATGCGTTGGACTGACCAAGTGAGAGACGCAACTGGATTACCCTTAACAGTTTGGAGAGGTTTGTGGTTACTGGAGGCGTAGAAGGACGACGCACAAGAGGAAGAATCCCAATGCGTTGGACTGACCAAGTGAGAGACGCAACTGGACTACCCTTAACAGTTTGGAGAGGTTTGTGGTTACTGGAGGCGTGGAAGGACGACGCACAAGAGGAAGATTCCCAATGCGTTGGACTGACCAAGTGAGAGACGCAACTGGACTACCCTTAACAGTTTGGAGAGGTTTGTGGTTACTGGAGGCGTGGAAGGACGACGCACAATAGGAAGAATCCCAATGCGTTGGACTGACCAAGTGAGAGACACAACTGGACTACCCTTAACAGTTTGGAGAGGTTTGTGGTTACTGGAGGCGTGGAAGGACGACGCACAAGAGGAAGAATCCCAATGCGTTGGACTGACCAAGTGAGAGACGCAACTGGACTACCCTTAACAGTTTGGAGAGGTTTGTGGTTACTGGAGGCGTGGAAGGACGACACACAAGAGGAAGAATCCCAATGCGTTGGACTGACCAAGTGAGAGACGCAACTGGACTACCCTTAACAGTTTGGAGAGGTTTGTGGTTACTGGAGGCGTGGAAGGACGACGCACAAGAGGAAGAATCCCAATGCGTTGGACTGACCAAGTGAGAGACGCAACTGGACTACCCTTAACAGTTTGGAGAGGTTTGTGGTTACTAGAGGCGTGGAAGGACGACGCACAAGAGGAAGAATCCCAATGCGTTGGACTGACCAAGTGAGAGACGCAACTGGACTACCCTTAAGAGTTTGGAGAGGTTTGTGGTTACTGGAGGCGTGGAAGGACGACGCACAAGAGGAAGAATCCCAATGCGTTGGACTGACCAAGTGAGAGACGCTACTGGACTACCCTTAACAGTTTGGAGAGGTTTGTGGTTACTGGAGGCGTGGAAGGACGACGCACAAGAGAAAGAATCCAAATGCGTTGGACTGACCAAGTGAGAGACGCTACTGGACTACCCTTAACAACTGCCCTTCGAACCGTGGAGTGCAGGGATGGATGGAGAGGAGTCGTCAGAGGCTATCATGGGAGTCACGATGCTGTCATGAGTTACACGACAATTATAATTATTTCATTAATGGTATTGATATATGTCACCCGTGTTTCAACCATTTATCTCGAGGTTATCTTCAAGCGGAAGACAACAACGCGTCAAAAGATTATCAGAATAGGACATACAAACACGCATAGAAAGGATAATTGAGGAGGTAATATTAAAAAAATGAACTTGTCCACCAAATCAGAATGTTAGGAAATCGCAAAAAAAACTGTTTGCATAAAAAATATATGACATAATAATTCATTGTAAAAATATTTGATATTCTTAAAATCGCTTAAGGTGACTTGATTTGTTGTTTAAAATCTAATCATAATAATTATAATAGTTATTCTAGTTTAAAATATGGACATGATCCTTTTTGTAAGAACAATTCTACTTTCATCTTTTTTTATTGAACAGCTCTGGGACATGGTGGTTTTTGTTCCATTTCAAAAATATTATACAAAAAATAATTGGGTCGAGTAATCTATTTTAATTTTAATCAAATAAAATACGTAGTGTTACAAAATAAGAAGAAATATTAGTATAAAACTATAAATATATGTTATGTAGGTAGATAAAGCTGTATAATGCTAGACATTACATTACACTGCACGTACGGTGTAAAACTGACAGTTGCTGGTGAACTGGTATGAAGTTAGACACAATCGGAAAGCTACGATTGGTCAATTCGGACATGATCCTTTTTGATTGGTTTGAAGCCTGGACAAGATTGTTTTTGAAAAAGTACTGATTTTTTATTATGATTTTAAAATGTGTTTTTTTTTCATTAACATTAAAATGTTAATCGGCTCCGTACCATCGATAAGAAAAAAATCTGCTTTATCAACTCATTTTTTTGTATCCGATGGACATAATATTTTTTGAATGTTACCTCTTCAATTTTGATTAATGAAATAACAAATTAATTACTGTTAAATATGTAGTTTCACAAAGTAAAAGTCTAAACTTTTAATAAATTATTCTACAGTTTTATTCATAGAAAATGTACGAATAGGGCAGGACTCCATAATCTCCCTATAAGGCCGTAGACAAAGTGGAATGGGGTGGGTTTTAGACTTCTAATTTAAATAATTATTGTTTCAGGGAGGATAAACGAGAATATGGCAGGGTGAGGGTATATCACTGGAGACGATTTTTTTATTATAATAAAAAAGTTTTTTTTTTAGGAAAGAATATATTTTTATTCAACATTTTTTTTTCGGTGGTCCCTTTAAATTTTAGGATAGTTATTGTATTATTTTATGACACTTTTGTTATTTAACTCTTGCCACCCTGTGATGGATAGCGAGTGACCAAGACTTATAATTTATTTGATTATTTGACGTTTTAATACTTAATAAAATTATTTTTATAGCTAATTACAAAAAATAACCTAGCAGATTTTGCATTATTTTAATTTAAAACATACATTTTTCACTGGACGCTTAGCGTCCTTCACCGTGGCTGGCGGATTTTTTTTAGTACTACTGTACTTACTACCTTACTAGGTAAGTGTTAAAGATTAATCTGACTGGTTTATTGACATCTCCTTTTTCTCCAAATCAAGCAGAAACGGAAAAGTAACTTTAATACGGGCTTCTCATTTTAAGAAATTTTATTCGTATGCTTGAATTATTGTATATGAATTTATTACACTTTATGTAATGGTATAACCCTACCGGTTTCAAAGTTTTCACTTCATCATCAGGGGAGCACAAACAATACTGAATTATATTCGAACTGGTACCGATATACATGCTTCTAATGGTAAACATTCGGGCTGGGGATTGTGAGTGGAGGGAGGCAGGAGAGAACTTCAGCGAGCAGCGGTGAACTCTTGGGAAAATGTGTTTGCCAGATGTTCACCTCGATGCACTAATTTGGATATTTCAAGAGTCTAATTTGTCCAATTAATTTCCGTTATTACTGATATGTAAGAATTTGACATCATCAATAGAAAATGTATGATTTTCTTCGATGACAATTATTAGCCATTTCAGAATAAATTAGAGGATTTGTTAAGGTGGATTTGTGTTCATGAAATATCTTTTCAAATGATCTTCCTGTCTTTCCTATTTCGGCTTGGGGATTGTGAGTGGAGGGAGGCAGGATAAAACTTCAGCAAGCAGCGGTGAGATCTTGGGAATATGTGTTTGCCAGATGTTCACCGCGTTGCACTAATTTGGATATTTCAATATAGTCTAATTTGTCCAATTAATTTCCTTTAGTACTGATATGTAAGAATTTGGCATCATCGATAGAAAATTTATGATTTTCTTTGTTGACAATGATTAGCCATTTCAGAATAAATTAAAGGATTTTTTAAGGCGGATTTGCGTTCATGAAATCTCTTTCCAAATGATCTTTCCTATTTCGGGTAGGGGATTGCGAGTGGAGGGAGGCAGGAGAGAACTTCAGCAAGCAGCGGTGAGATCTTGGGAATATGTGTTTGCCAGATGTTCACCGCGTTGCACTAATTTGGATATTTCAATAGTCTTATTTGTCCAATTAATTTCCGTTATTACTGATATGTAAAAATTTGGCATCATCGATAAAAAATTGATGATTTTCTTTGTTGACAATGATTAGCCATTTCAGAATAAATTAAAGGATTTGTTAAGGCGTATTTGTATTCATGAAATATCTTTTCAAATGATCTTCCTGTCTTTCCTATTTCGGCTTGGGGATTGTGAGTGGAGGGAGGCAGGAGAAAACTTCCGCGAGCAGCGGTGAGATCTTGGGAATATATTGTATTGTATTACACTTTTGTTGTATACAGTACACTTTGATGGGCTAATCACCAGGTGGCAATCTCTTCCAACCAACCAAAAACATGTTTAGGATATGCGTTCTAGAGGAAGAGATGAAAATGGTTTGTTGATAAATAAATAAACTGTTAGATCGCAATGCGGAAAGAGAGAGTGGAATTTTTATAGTAACGTAGGTATTTATATCTTTTTAGAATGTGGGGATGCGCTAGCGATATGCCTACGTCTCGTTTCTGCAAATACAAACAACTATTAATTGTTGTACGTAGGTATCATTCAAATACGGAACTGGCGAGATAGGCGTGGTGCGTTCTCGCTCCGGCGTGTGATGCGGTCCGCTCCGGGCTGCGGGTTGAATGGCCGGCATGTGAACTCTGGACTTGAATGGCCGGCGTGTGAACTTTGGACTTGTTTACTTAAATTTGTCGAGGAATGTAAGGGTCACTTCCTCGGTCATTGACCGTGTGTATGAATGCGACAATATTCCGAGTGGGCGACGACCGCCACACATGTTTAAGTGGCCTTAAATGAGAAACAGATTTGAATCCTTTTTTTTTATTTGTATCCCAGTGGGATTCAACCCTCCAACTTCCAGATCGTGAAACAGGCGTCATACCAACAAGGTCACGGATGTCACCGTGGAAAGGAAAATAAAATCCCAACGTCTCCAATGACAACACCCCAAGTGCAAAATTATCTCTGAATTTTTCAAAGGATTTTTTATGGAGCAGTTCCGGTGTAGAGTGACAGAGAGGGGATGGGGGTTAGAGTGGGGGTAGAGTCTCGCCCCTATTTAAATGCTCGCAAGACAAGTCACTCCTTATTCTGCGCACGGCCAGTGCACAGTTTGTCGCCGGTTAAATTTAACGCTAATACAATTAGCGCTTGACAAGTCTCTCAACCGGAATGAAAAAGTATAGGCAATGTCTTATTGATTTTGTCGTATTTCAAAGAAGGGAGATTTTTATGAATTTATTTATTAGGCGTGAAAAAAATATTAAGATAGATTAATAAATTGACTATGTATATTAAAAAGCATCTCTAGTTGTCTTAACACTTTAAGGCCCAATCAAAATCAAACAAGACTGTATAATTTATTAAACCTCTTCAGACCTGAATTAATTGAAAGGATTTGAAGAAAGTATTCTGGCTTACCAGTGAATTATTTACGCTAAATGCAACATAACGTCGTATTGGTTTAGATAGATGGCGCCCAAAACGTTCACAGTCGATAATACAGTATCCTACACTTCATTTGTTTCTTATTTATTTTATTTAACACTTTTTTTGTAAATACAATCTGGCGGGCTTATTGCCAGGCGGCAATATCTTCCAACCAATCTGACAAAAGTAAATGAAGAAAGTTACGTGGATGCATAAATCATTCAAATGACTATCCATCCCCACGAAATTCATAAACATATACGTGAGCACATGCCCACGAACCCCACAAAGACGGACAATCACCCGAACATTATTTTTCATATAAAGTGAGATATCATCAATCAAAAGGAAAGGAAGGGATGGTGGAGAGGAAAGGAAAAGAAAAATCAGGAATGAAACACGTTATTTTACTGACTAGAAATTAAGAGATTTTTCAGTCGCTTCTTAAAGCATGCCAAGGATGGAGCGAGTCTTATATTGGTTTGTAACTGATTCCAAAGTCTCACTGCATGGACAGTTAAGGACGACGTAAAAAAAGAGGAGCGGTGAACTGGAAAGGCCAATAGACAATCTCTGTTTGAGCGTAGCGTTAATCCATGATTGGAAAGACGCTGAAAATTTTCGACGAGATAAGAGGGGGCAGCGGGACAGTTAAGGATATTATACAATAGAGACAGTATGTGAGTTTGGCGTCTATTTCTAACATTCAACCAGTTCAATGCCTTCATTGGGAACAAAAAATAAGCCACAGAGTTGTTTACAGGGGAATATGAACGCTATGTCCATTATAATGGACGCCAGGTCTGAACAGATAAAGTACTTTTTCATTTAGTTTAGTATTGTGATTGAGCCAAAATTTTCTATTTTGGAGCTAAATTTATAAATGGACTACATATATTTGAAAATATTAATTATTTTATATAACATACTGCCGTGAAAATATGTAAAGACCCAATTAAAATCAAACTTAACCGTTTATTTTATTAAACCTCTCCAGACCTAAATCAATTATTGTTTTAATAAAAAAAATCATATTTTTGAGTAAATCACTACACTAAACAATATAATGTTGTATTACTTTAAATAGATGGCGTCCGAATCGTTCAATGTCGATAATACAGTATCCTACACTTTATTTTTTATCATTGAGAACAAAAACAAACTACAGAGTTAAAGGGAATATAAGCTCTGTGTCCATTACAATGAACGCCAGGTCTGAGCAGGCTAGAACACTTTTACCATTTAGTAAGAAATAATAATTCTTCCAAAATTTCCTTTTGTGGAGCTAGATTATTAATTGACTATGTATTTGAAAATATTTGTTATCAAGTCTTGTGTTTATGTTGTAGGGTACCCACGTCCCTAAATATTGTTAACATGCAGGGTCAACGACCGATGAATCAACCTCTGGATATCTACAATTGTCACATACCAGAAACGTCAACACTGTTTACACGCAAATAGTATTTACATCGCATTCCAAGGTAGAAAGAGAACATATCACGCCGTCTCGCCGTTTCGACAATAAATATCCTACCCACTGTAGTATCCGCAGCGCTTGCGACCGCCTCAGCACGAGCAGGAGTGAGATCGAGATATACCGCGGACGCAGTCACGCGTCCCGTTCTGAAATTCTATATATACCTACTTATCGTTGAATAAAGAGCACTTGTTATTATTCGCTTGACCATTCATTTCTGTGTATTATTTACCGACTATTCACTCTCACTTTTATCGCATTCCTGAATTGACGTATTTTATTTTAAATACAAAACAAATCAAAATCATCACGACGTATCAAATTAAGCATCCCGCTAAATTGATGACCCCGAACAAAGAGGAACACAGAATTCGACTAAAGCGAATACAGAGATGTCGACAACATCATTATCAGCACGTCCTACTAGGACACACGCTACAATGTTATCAATTATTTGTTATGTTGTCAATAGTCTTGCAATTTATCCAAATATGTGGAGTGTTTTGTGAATTATGGTTGCGAGACATGGTGCATAGGCGAAAGGGATCGAAAAAGATTGGAGGCCTTCGAGATGTGGATCTAAAGACGGACCCTAAGGATTTCCTGGAGAGACCACATTACAAAGGACGAGGTTCTCAGAAGGATCGAAGAAACCAGGCACCTGTCAAACACCATATCGGAAAGGCGTGCAGAATGGATGGGTCATATGCTGCGACATGAAAGTCTCCTGCACAATATACTGGAGGGAATGATTGAGGGATCGATTGGCAGAGGGACCCCTCGCCGAGAGTATCTGGAGCAAATATACCACGATATGGACTGCCCCTCCTATACAGAGCTCAAGAGGATTGCTGAAGACCGAGCGGAGTGGAAGAGGAGATGCAAGGCTTTGCTGCTAACCAATCCTTTGCTGCTAACCAAATATTCAAAGGTAAATTTAGCGGAGTTGCTTGTAGTGGGACGCGCTGATGATGATGTTGTTGACATCGCTGTATTCGCTTTAGTCGAATTCTGTGTTCCTTTTCGTTCGGGGTCACCAATTTAGCGGAATGCTTTATTGATACGTCGTAATGATTATGATTTGTTTTGTATTTAAAATAAAATACGTCGATTCAGGAATGCGGAAAGTGAGAGTGGACAATCAATGAATGGTCAAGTGAATAATAATCTTTATTTGTCGATAAGTAGGTATTTATAGATGTGCGTGAATGCGCCCGCAATATATACTTTATCTCACTCCTGCGCGTGCAGAGGTGTTTGCAGACGTTGCGGATAATATAGTGGGTAGAATATTTATTGGCGAAAACGGCGAGACAACGCGATGCGTTCTCTTTCTACCGTGAAATGCAACGTAAATATTATTTGCGTGTAAACAATATTGACGTTCTGGTATGTGATCTTTGTACATATCCAAAGGTTGATTCATCGGTCGTTGGAACCCTTTGGAAAGTAAGAATATTTTGGACCTTAGTAGTAAATAAGAGCAAATCGAAAGGGAAATACAAATAGTAGCGTGACAATATGAATGAAATCTTAATCTAGCGATGAATATTCACAAAACGCCGCCATTAGCGGGCATTTTTGTCGAAACAACTGATAATCAAGAACCACAAATTGTAAGGGGGGGGGGTCTTGTACCCCCACCATTGTAACCAGATCCGGGATTCCCCTTTTTAAATACAATTCAGAAACTCGGGCGCTACTCTAGCCGCTAGACGTCATTTATTTTTCTCTGTAAGAATTTTTGAATTAAATTGTGATTTCAAAAGATAATGAATTCTTTAAGATGTTGTTTATAGTTAAGGCATTAACGTTGTGGAGGTTTAAAGACATTGTAATTTGTTTTATCAAACACTGTTTATTCCACTTTTTGTAACGGTATAACCCTACCGGTTTCAAGGCTTTTACCTCATCTTCAGTCTTGTTTGTGCTCCCCTGAAGATGAGGTGAAAGCCTTGAAACCGGTAGGGTTATACCGTTACAAAAAGTGGAATAAACAATGTTTGATAAAAATTAATTACAAATTCTTTAAAATATTTGGGTATACCAGAAACTGCCCACAATAAGGCGTTGAACTGGGTGAACGTGACAAATAGACAACAAATTTACATACTATATCTATTCTATAATATCCTTGACTGTCCTACCGCCCCCTCTTATCTCGCTGAATTTTTTTTGCGTCTTTCCGATCATGGACTTATGCTACGCTTCTTGAATGTCTTGCTTTGTACTACCCCAAAATTGCGTATGGCTGCGTGGTAATACACTAGACTTCCGTGCGGACAGTTGCAGGTTCGAACCCCGCACTTTGTTATTCCGCTTGAATGACACCGTTGCTAACGATTTAGTTTTATTTAACCCTTCCTTCCCTGTGATGTGTTACTAGTACACATTGCTTCTAAAAACGTTCATATCTCTACACATGTAATAAATCCTGGGTTCGGATTTTAGGTATTCCTCCGTAATACATTTACGCATTGATCGAAAAAAAATAATATTAATAATAATTAGCACTTATCGGTCACATCAGAGATATTTTGTGAAAATCGGGAATAAATTCACCGATACAATCAAACGTGTGCCAGTGTGTGACGTAGGTATATTCATTCTATAACACCGCTATGGGCGTTTTTTTCAAAGGTTATTTACATGGTTTCGCTTTTAACCCTTCCTTCCCTGTGATGTGTAACTAGTACACATTGTTTCTATAAACTTTAATATCTCTATAAATATAATAAATACTGGGTTCAGATTTTAGGTATTCCTCCGTAATACATTTACGCATTGAATGAAAATATAATATTAATAATAATTAGCACTTATCGGCCACATCAGAGATATTTTGTGAAAATCGGGAATAAATTCACCGATACAATCAAACGTGTGCCAGTGTGTGACGTAGGTATATTCATTCTATAACACCGCTATGGGCGTTTTTTTCAAAGGTTATTTACATGGTTTCGCTTTTAACCCTTCCTTCCCTGTGATGTGTAACTAGTACACATTGCTTCTATAAACTTTAATATCTCTATAAATATAATAAATACTGGGTTCAGATTTTAGGTATTCCTCCGTAATACATTTACGCATTGAATGAAAAAATAATATTAATAATAATTAGCACTTATCGGCCACATCAGAGATATTTTGTGAAAATCGGGAATAAATTCACCAATACAATCAAACGTGTGCCAGTGTGTTATGTAGGTATATTCATTCTAAAAAATCACTATGGGTGAAGAAGCGACGCTATTCATGTCTCACTTTCACTCTTCTTCAGTATATGGGAACGCAAGAAATAGAATCTCAGTTCGCTCGCTTCTCTCGCTTAGTAGCAAGGCGGCTTTCGTTCGAGGTGGTCGCTTTGTCCGTTTTGTGAACGTCGGCCGATGTTTTTTTCATGTTTTCAGCAATTAAATTTCAATTATTGTCACTTTTGACTTCAAATTTAATTAATTTAAGCGATTGGCTATGAATATTTTAATTTTCCGATTTTTAATCGCTCATTTTTACATGTGTATTGAATACAGAGCACCGAAACGCGCGGATTTTTTTAACACAGGAAGGGAAAGGTTGTGGGGGCGTTGTGGGGGCTCTGCGTATGTATGCGACAATATTCAGCGACGACCGCCATGTGGCGGTCGTCGCTGAATATTGTCGCATACATACGGTCAATGACCGATGAAACGACCTTCGGATTCCTCGATAAATTATAGTAAACAGTCCAAAGATCACATGCCAACCGGCCGAGCCATCGCGCCGCATTCCATACTAGAGAGAGAACGCACCACGCTGTCTCGCCAGTTTCGTAAATAAAATATCACCGACGCTCTCCCGCTCTCTCTTTCCACATTGCGATCTAACGTGTTTTATTTATTTACCAACTACTATCATCATCTCTTCAAATAAGAACCATTCCGCCAAATATGGTATGCTCATATTTAGTAACATTTAAGACTTTTTTATGCTTGAGGCGTCACTGGTCCTAAGAACATCCCTTATGCTGCCCAGTTGTGGGGGCTCTGCTTATTCAAATTAGCGCTAGAGATAGGGGATGGGGTTGGGGGAGAAGGAGGAGAGTTAAGATAAAGAAGAATGAAAAACACAATTAAGATTCATGAATTAATTACATTCTTCAAGTATTCCTCCATCTTTTTAATATTCATGATTTCAATACATTTGAGGGTTTCTTTGCATAATTTATTTCGTTTCTTTTTTGCGAGTTTTAAACGACACCGCTCGGACACTGATAATATCATTCTATTGTTTTTTTCCTTGAACAAGTGTTCTCCTCCGTGACGAAGTTGGTAATAATAATAAAAATAAAAAGATAATTTAAAAAGTGCCGTATATAGAGGAGACTCTCCTGACTGAAATGCGCATGCTAAGATGGTCAGCTGGTGTGTCCCTAAGAGACAAAATAAAAAGCTGACGCATTCGTGGAAGCCTAGGTGTTACAGACATCAACAGTAAGATGGAGGAGAGGCGGATGGATTGAGATGGTATGGGCACATTATTGCAATACAATCTGGCGGGCTTATTGCCCCAGGCGGCAATCTCTTCCAACCAAACAGACAAAAGTAAATGAAGCAAGTTAAATGGTCGCATAAATCATTCAAATACTATCCATCCCTACGAAATTCATAAACACATACGTGAGTATGCCCATGCCCATGAAGGGTTATACCGTAACACAAATTACAATATCTTTAAAATTCCACAATGTTAATGCTTTAACTATAAATAATATATAAAATTTATATTAAACGTAATATTCAACTCTATGATTATCTAACATATACAGCAATCGACGGTAAGTGATACACATCGGGCTTAAGAAAGATACTGTCTGCCATAATCGGGTAACTTCGGCTTTGTAGAGCGTCGTCTCTGTCCCTAGAACGCTTGACAACGACTGACAAACACAAAACACACACGCATGCACACATACTAACACACACACGCATGCACACATACACAGAAACCCAGATTCACTATCAGCGTGAAGAGAGAAAATAGGAGTTGTAATTTAGATAACACAAAAATATGGTGGAAGACAATTTTGTACTGAAAATAGTCAAATTACACGCGAATTTCAATCTCGACTAACAAGTAACCTAATCCTCCACATTGTGCTGTGCCTTCTATTATACACGTCACTGATTATGAGCATTCATTCATTCAATCAAAGGGTGTATAAAGGCTCGTCTTCAAGTTAACTTGTATTGCACTGTTTTCTATAATAACCTTTACAAAAACTCGACATATTTCCTAATATTTCACTTTGTAATGTGCCTTCTATTATACTTATCATGGATTATGAGCATTCATTCATTAATTTCAAGGTTGTGTTAAGTTTTGTCTTTACATATCTTTTAATGCACTGTTTTCTATAAAAACAATTTAACCTTTTCCTTCTGGTGCTGTGTATTCAATACACATCAATACACATGAAAAAATGATCGATTTAAAATCGAAAAAATAAAAATATTCATAGCCAATCGCCTAAATTAATTAAATTTAAAGTCAAAAGTGATAATTATTGAAATTTAATTACTGAAAATATGAAAAAAAATATCGGCCGACGTTCATAAAACGGGCGAAGAGACCACCCCGTACGGATGCCCGCGAGCTACTGAAACGAGACTCGGAACACTAGCACTGTGTATGTTATACCTTGAAGGAAGAAACAACTGCGAACTGAGATCTATTTCTTGCGTTCCCATATACCGAAGTAGAGTGAGAGTGAGACTTGAATAGCGTAGCTTCCTCACATATAGCGGTTTTTTAGAATGAATATACCTACGTCACACACTGGCACACGTTTGATTGTATCGGTGAATTTATTCCCGATTTTCACAAAATATCTCTGATGTGGCCGATAAGTGCTAATTATTATTAATATTATTTTTTCATTCAATGCGTAAATGTATTACGGAGGAATACCTAAAATCTGTACCCAGTATTTATTATATTTATAGAGATATTAAAGTGTTTAGAAGCAATGTGTACTAGTTACACGTCACAGGGAAGGAAGGGTTAAAAGTGAAACGATGAAAATAACCTTTAAAAAAAACTCGAGTTCTTTCAAGACAAACTAATTAAAAAGTATGATGTACATTTTTAAATCGTTTAAACAAATTCGTTTAAACGTTGTTTAAACAAATTCGTTTAAACATTGTGTTAGAAGCTGAAAGCATTCGAATTTTACAAAAAAAAAAAAACATTTGCTTTATTTATATCTCGTAAAATTTCCTTTAAATACAACACAGGATCGAGGGACTTTGTGAAGTCAAGATTCCTTTGACAAATGACCCTAAGTTGTCGCCTTTTACACCCTTTAATTGAATAATTACTTTTTTTAAACTTTACACTGTACATCATACTTTTTAATTAGTTTGTCTTGAAAGAACTCGAGTTTTTTTAAAGGTTATTTTCATGGTTTCGCATTTAACCCTTCCTTCCCTGTGATGTGTAGCTAGTATACATTGCTTCTAAACACTTTAATATCTCTATAAATATAATAAATACTGGGTTAAAATTTTAGGTTTTCCTCCGTAATACATTTACGCATTGAATGAAAAAATAATATTAATAATAATTAGCACTTATCGGCCACATCAGAGATATTTTGTGAAAATCGGGAATAAATTCAACGATACAATCAAACGTGTGCCAGTGTGTGACGTAGGTATATTTATTCTAAAAAACCGCTATGGGTGAGGAAGCGGCGTTATTCAAGTCTCATTCTACTTCGGTATATGGGAAAGCAAGAAATAGAATCTCAGTTCGCAGTTGTTTCTTCCTTCGAGGTATAACATACACACTGTTAGTGTTCCTAGTCTCGTTTCAGTAGCTCGCGGGCATTCGTACGAGGTGGTCTCTTCGCCCGTTTTGTGAACGTCAGCCGATGTTTTTTTCATGTTTTCAGTAATTCAATTTCAATTATTATCACTTTTGACTTAAATTTAATTAATTTAAGCGATTGGCTCTGAATATTCTTATTTTTTTCGATTTTAAATCGCTCATTTTTACATGTGTATTGATGTGTATTGAATACACAGCACCAGAAGGGAAAGGTTAAATTGTTTTTATAGAAAACAGTGCATTAAAAGTTATGTAAAGACAAAACTTAACACAACCTTGGAATTAATGAATGAATGCTCATAATCCGTGATAAGTATAATAGAAGGCACATTACAAAGTGAAATATTAGGAAAGAAGTCGAGTTTTTGTAAAGGTTATTGTAGAAAACAGTGCAATACAAGTTAACTTGAAGACGAGCCTTTATACACCCTTTGATTGAATGAATGAATGCTCATAGTCAGTGACGTGTATAATAGAAAGCACAGCACAAAGTGAAGGATTAGGTTACTTGTTAGTCGAGATTGAAATTCGCGTGTAATTTGACTATTTTCAGTGCAAAATTGTCTTCTACCGTATTTTTGTGTTATCTAAATTACAACTCCTATTTTCTCTCTTTACGCTGATAGTGAATCTTGGTTTCTGTGTATGTGTGCATGCGTGTGTGTTTGTTTGTGTGTGAGTGTGTGTGTGCGTGAATGTGCATGTGTGTGTTTGTTCATGTATGTGTGTGTGTGTGTGTGTGAGAGAGAGAGTATGTTTATGTGTGTATGGTGTGTGTGTGGGTTTGTGTATGCGTGTGTGTACATGGTATTATGTAAGTGTCTGCAATTATTTTTTGAAAATTTTATATTATTATACCATTAACAATATATTAAAATACCATTAACAATGTGTATAATATGTCAAACTAACAATAAATATGTTATGTGTATAACCTGTCAAACTAACGATAAATATGTGTATAATATGTTGAACTAACTATAAATATGTGTATAATATGTCAAACTAACAATTAATATGTGTATAACATGTCAAACTGACAATAAATATGTTATGTGTATAACCTGTCAAACTTGCGATATATGTGTATAATACGAGTATGTCGAACTAACTATAAATATGTGTATATTATGTCAAACTAACAATAAATATGTGTATAACATGTCAAACTAACAATAAATGACAGTGACTACAAGAATAACATGGTAGTGGCTGCGACAATAGCAAGGTAGTGGTTGTGAGAATAGCAAGGTAGTGGCTGCGAGAATAGCAAGGTAGTGATTGCAAGAATAGCAAGGTAGTGGCTGCGAGAATAGCAAGGTAGTGACAGCAAGAATAGCAAGGTAGTGGCTGTGTTAATAGCAAGGTAGTGGCTGCGAGAATAGCAAGGTAGTGACTGCAAGAATAGCAAGGTAGTGACTGCGTTAATAGCAAGGTAGTGGCTACGAGAATAGCAAGGTAGTGACAGCAAGAATAACAAGGTAGTGACTGCGTTAATAGCAAGGTAGTGGCTGCGAGAATAGCAAGGTAGTGACAGCAAGAATAATAAGGTAGTGTCTGCGTTAATAGCAAGGTACAATAGTTTCTGTGAGAACAGCAAGGTAGTCCAACACTGAAAACAATAGAGATCGCACTAGCATTTTATTTTCAACTTTCGTACAATAACACTGCATGACTGGTTACAAGAGATTGCTACTTAACAATAAACCCAACGCAATAATAATGCAGGCAACCCCAGTCCATCTTTAATCACATCCAATGTATGTTCCGTCTCTTCTCTCTCCGTGGAACTTCTCCACATAGATGGATTGTTACAGTTTTGAAGCTTAATCAGTTGAAACTTTGAATTATCTAGAACTGTCATTTTTTAAAATTAGTTATATTATATTGCCTCATATAATTGCATAATGACCGATTTTAAACCGTTAGACTCCTTGTTGAAAAACACCGTGATGCCAAGAAAGACCTTCATATGGTCTTCATCGATCTTGAAAAGGCATTTGACAGGGTCCCTAGAAGCCTAATTTGGGCAGCATTTAGAGCCCATAGTGTACCAGAGAAGTATGTAGTTGCCATCCAGGACATGTACGATAACGTGACAACGCAAGTGAGGTGCACTTCGGGAACTTCACCAGAATTTCCTGTAAAGGTGGGGGTACATCAAGGATCGGTACTCAGTCCGCTACTGTTTATCTTAGTCATGGACTATTTAACTAACCAGGAAATGAACAGTCTCCTAAAGATCCTGCTATTTGCAGACGATATCGTATTAATAAGTGAAAAACACGAAGACCTGCAAAATAGTCTGGAAAGGTGGAGAAGAATCTTGGAGGACAATGGATTGAGACTGAGTAGAAAGAAAACAGGGTATCTGTACCTACCATTCGAGAACACAAATGCTGTCACTCCCGTAATGCAAATGGATGGAGAAACATTACCAAATTGTGACTCCTTTAAGTATCTCGGGTCACTCATCCATAGCGATGGAGGATGTGCAGCAGATGTAACACATAGAATTAGTGTGGGATGGATGAAGTTTAGATCAATGTACTAGCAGTATCTCGGGTCACTCATCCATAGCGATGGAGGATGTGCAGCAGATGTAACACATAGAATTAGTGTGGGATGGATGGAGTTTAGATCAATGTACTAGCAGTATCTCGGGTCACTCATCCATAGCGATGGAGGATGTGCAGCAGATGTAACACATAGAATTAGTGTGGGATGGATGGAGTTTAGATCAATGACGGGAGTTCTATGTGATCCGAAAATGCCAGTAAAGTTAAAAGGAAAAGTATACCAAACGATTGTCAGACCCGCACTCTTCTATGGCTCCGAATGCTGGACGATGTATAACTCTTACTCTAGACAACTAGAAACTGCTGAAATGCGCACGCTAAGATGGTCAGCAGGTGTGTCCGTAAGAGACAAAATAAGAAGCTCTCGCATTCGTGGAAGAATGGGTGTTACAGACATCAACAGCAAGATGGAGGAGAGGCGGATGGATTGAGATGGTATGGGCACGTTGGACGCAGAGCACCCGTTCACATTGTGAACCAGGCAATCTCCATGGATCTTCCTCGAATAACAACCAGAGGAAGACCAAATAATTCATGGGTGGTGCAAAAAGATAACCTGATGCAGAGGCACGGCCTGGGGGACGTAGTCCGGGACAGAAGAGCATACAACCTGAGGACGAGGAGAGCTGACCCCAACAGTCTTCGTAGACAATGAGTTGGGATGGAGCCAGGGAGAGAGATAATTGCATAATGACTTAAATTTGAATAAATAATCTTACATTGGGTGGATTGCTAAAAAATAAGTTTTCAATAAACAAATAGAATTTATTTTCTCGTAAGTTTTAAATATCATTGTTCTGGATTTACGAATTAATTAAATTTGTTAATCATTTTAATTAAATGCCTTCATTTAATAGAAGAAATATCTTTGAATATTCCTTAAATCCCCTTTTTATGTTAATAAAACGTTATTATTCTTGTGTTAGAAAGTTATGTTTTAAATTTTAAAATTAACGCAAGGGTCGTCCAGAAAGTTTCCCAATTAAAAAGCGGCCGAAATAGGGGTGAGTCTGAGAAGTGGAAGGAAAGTTTGGCGATATTAAATTTGCATACATGCCGCTCAACGGGCATGCTTTCCCCGAATGATGGCATTTTCTCTTGAGGAAAAATTAGTATCTTTAAATTTTATGGCATTTCTTGAAAACGAAGGCATTTTTTTTTAACGAAACGTTGTTTTGATAGTTTGACGTATAAATACCGTTGAAATACGTGCACCGAGAAAGGGTAGATACATAGGGTGACAGTGTATTACAGAATTTTTAATTATATGATAAGGCATGAAATCGGACAGTATCAAAATTTGCTAAGTCCACAATATTATTTAAGTGCCATCTTTGATGCATGTTTAGGAAATGTGTCCTAGAGGGAGAGATGATGATGATTTGTTGATAAATAAAACACGTTTTCGATCGCAATGCGGAAAGAGAAATTTTATTGGTAACGTAGGTATTTATACTATTCCCGCGTGTGTGCGGGAATGCGAGCAAGATATCCTTCGTCTCGTTTCTGCATTCGCTAAACGATTAATGTCGTATGTAGGTGATAATTTATTTACGGAACTGGCGCGACAGATGTGGTGCGTTCTCGCTCTAGCATGGAATGCGCTCCGCGTCGGCTATGAGTTGAATGACCGGCGCGTGGACTTCGTACTTGTTTGTTTTGCATTGTTAAGAAATGCAAAGGTCATTTCATCGGTCATTGACCGCGTGTGCGACCGCCACACATGTAAATGAAACGGCGAGTGGAAAGTTACTGCGAAGCGCTAAATAAATGCTGTTAAAACTCGTGCTTTGAGACGAATATTGGAGTGACAATGTATGACAGAATAAGGAATGAAAGTGAACTTAAGGCTGACGTGTTGAGTAAGATGAAGAAAAGCACGCTGAGATGGTTTGGGCGTGTAGAACGAATGAGTGGAGAAAGACTAACAAAACGACTATACAGTGCAAATGTGGGAGGACGACGTTAGAGAGGAAGGCCAATAAAAGTATGGTTGGATCAATTGTATCTTCTTCTCCCTGGCTCCATCCCAACTCACTGTCTGCGAAGACTGTTGGGGTCAGCTCTCCTCGTCCTCAGGTTGTATGCTCTTCTGTCCCGGACTACGTGCCCCAGGCCGTGCCTCTGCATCAGGTTCGTGGTACGCCTCCGTGGTATGACCCGACTAATTGCTATGACGACTCCCCCGAGTTGGTATGACGCCTCCGTGGTAAGACCCGGCTGATTGGTATGACGACCTTCGTGGCCTATTTGGTAAGACGCTGGTCTCCCAGCCCAGAGGTTGCAAGTAAGATTCTAGTTGGAACCCAATAAATGTTTTAAAAATTGATTTTTCCTTTAGGTATATTTTACATCTTTCTAGTTGATTGGAAGATATTGCCACATGAAAATAAGTGAAAATAAATTGTACTTTATATAAAGAAAGTGTAATACAATACAATACCCGGAGGGTGAGGGTTCAATTCCCGTTGGAATCAAAATATCTAAAGAAGAATTTCTTTTTTCTTAATGTATTTTTTTCTTTGAAGATAATTCTTCGTTATAATATTTTGAAGATAATTCTTCGTTATAATATTTTGAAGATAATTCTTCGTTATAATATTTTGAAGATAATTATTCGTTATAATATTTTGAAGATAATTCTTCGTTATAATATTTTGAAGATAATTCTTCGTTATAATCTTTTGAAGATAATTCTTCGTTATAATATTTTGAAGATAATTCTTCGTTATAATATTTTGAAGATAATTATTCGTTATAATATTTTGATGATAATTCTTCGTTATAATATTTTGAAGATAATTCTTCGTTATAATATTTTGAAGATAATTCTTCGTTATAATATTTTGAAGATAATTCTTCGTTATAATATTTTGAAGATAATTCTTCGTTATAATATTTTGAAGAGAATTCTTCGTTATAATATTTTGAAGATAATTATTCGTTATAATATTTAGAAGATAATTCTTCGTTATAATATTTTGAAGATAATTCTTCGCTATAATATTTTGAAGATAATTATTCGTTATAATATTTAGAAGATAATTCTTCGTTATAATATTTAGAAGATAATTCTTCGTTATAATATTTTGAAGATAATTCTTCGTTATACTATTTTGAAGATAATTCTTCGTTATAATATTTTGAAGATAATTCTTCGTTATAATATTTTGAAGATAATTCTTCGTTATAATCTTTTGAAGATAATTCTTCGTTATAATATTTTGAAGATAGTTCTTCGTTATAATATTTTGAAGATAATTCTTCGTTATAATATTTTGAAGATAATTCTTCGTTATAATATTTTGAAGATAATTCTTCGTTATAATATTTTGAAGATAATTCTTCGTTATAATATTTAGAAGATAATTCTTCGTTATAATATTTTGAAGATAATTCTTCGCTATAATATTTTGAAGATAATTATTCGTTATAATATTTAGAAGATAATTCTTCGTTATAATATTTAGAAGATAATTCTTCGTTATAATATTTTGAAGATAATTCTTCGTTATACTATTTTGAAGATAATTCTTCGTTATAATATTTTGAAGATAATTCTTCGTTATAATATTTTGAAGATAATTCTTCGTTATAATCTTTTGAAGATAATTCTTCGTTATAATATTTTGAAGATAGTTCTTCGTTATAATATTTTGAAGACAATTCTTCGCTATGATATTTTAAAGATAATTCTTCGTTATAATATTTTGAAGATAATTCTTCGTTATAATATTTTGAAGATAATTCTTCGTTATAATATTTTGAAGATAATTCTTCGCTATGATATTTTAAAGATAATTCTTCGTTATAATATTTTGAAGATATAATATTTTGAAGATAATTTTTCGTTACAATATTTTGAAGATAATTCTTCGTTATAATATTTTGAAGATAATTCTTCGTTATAATATTTTGAAAATAATTCTTCGTTATAATATTTTAAAGATATAATATTTTGAAGATAATTTTTCGTTACAATATTTTGAAGATAATTCTTCGTTATAATATTTTGAAGATAATTCTTCGTTATAATATTTTGAAAATAATTCTTCGTTATAATATTTTGAAGATATAATATTTTGAAGATAATTTTTCGTTACAATATTTTGAAGATAATTCTTCGTTATAATATTTTGAAGATAATTCTTCGTTATAATATTTTGAAAATAATTCTTCGTTATAATATTTTGAAGATAATTATTCGTTATAATATTATATTTTGAAGATTATTCTTCGTTATCAAACTGTCATATGTTCCTTCGAATTCCAACGGATTTACTTTTCGAGTGTTTTTTTCTCTTAGGATATTTTGAATCTGCATTCAAATTTTTCTGTAACTTATATATAAGATAAACAGATGGCACTCTTGTTAGCGACATTAATGTGTTTCAAAATCTGGTATTTTCTTTTGAGTTAATTAAGAACCGCTCTTAAGATACTCGTTATGACCGGGAAAGAGCGATATAACAATATATTAAAAAAAATAACGTTTAAAATGTTAACTCTTATAAATAAACATTAATTAACTATTTTTGCCTTTAACCTTACACTTCCTGTGCTAAAAAAAATTGAGCGTTCCGGTGCTGTGTATTCAATACACATCAATACACATGTAAAAATGAGCGATTTAAAATCGGAAAAATAAGAATATTCATAGCCAATCGCTTAAATTAATAAAACTTGAAATCAAAAGTTCAAATTTAATTGCTGAAAACATAAAAAAAAAACATCGGCCGACGTTCATAAAACGGTTGAAGCGACCACCTCAAACGGATGCCCTAGAGCTACTGAAGCGAGAGAAGCGAGCGAACTGTGATTCTATTTCTTGCGTTTCCATATACCGAAGTAGAGTGAGAGTGAGACGTGAATAGAGTCACTTCCTCACCCATAGCAGTTTTTTTAGAATGAATATACCTACGTCACACACTGGCACACGTTTGATTGTATCGGTGAATTTATTCCCGATTTCCACAAAATATCTCATGTGTGGCCGATAAATGCTAATTATTATACATATTATTTTTTCATTCAATGCGTAAATGTATTACGGAGGAGCACCTAAAATCTGAACCCAATATTTATTATATTTATAGAGATATTAAAGTATTTAGAAGCAATGTGTACTAGTTACACATCACAGGGAAGGAAGTGTTAACATTACATCAGCACATGGATAAAAAAAATATTTCAATAATTTAATACAATTCTTACGATGCGTATCTCATTTTATTTGCAAAAGTCAAAATAGTGCGACATCTATTCATCGCTGCTGAACCTCGTAGACAAGGGTCCCTTCGCTATTCCAACGTCAATTCAGCTGGAAAGCAATGCTGTGTCGTGAAGATTTGTTTTTTTCTCTTTAACACGTTCACTGCGTATAAAATACTTAATGTCATACAGAGACGCTGAAAATTCGCGAATTTTTGAAAACCCATAACTTGGTTAAAAATCAAATTCTACTTTCTATTGAAACATCATATGCAAGTGTATTCTTTCGTGTCTTCAAAACACATGAAATCGGCGACGAATCCTTATCGGGAGACGTTTATGAGTGCACTCAACATTCAAGGCTATTTTGTATGGACACGGGAGCCGTGTTCGACGCACTGAACGTGTTAAGTGAGGAAGCCGTTGGGAATCAAATACCTTATATATTAGACTAATGAGTTTAGTTAAAGAGCCGTGATTCTCAAAATGTTTTTTTTTATGATTTCTTTACGCACCCCACAGTTTGAAAGGTAATATTCAATTCGGTTTTGTTTTATGGCCGACAGACATAGCCATTAGTGTAAATGTCCCTTTTAGATCTGAAAAACAGAGTTTTCAATAAAAAAATATATATGTATTTCTGAAACCGAAATTTCCAAATCTATTTTGCAATTCTCGACCATTTGTAATCTACAATATGAACGGCGCCTCATTCAAGGGGAATAACGAATTTTTATTGAAAATTTTTAAAAATGGACGTAGAAACTGATTGAAAAGAGTCGAATAAACTCTGTATAAGTACGAGGAGACAGCCTCAGCGAGCAATGGCGAGGTTTTTGGAATATATGTGTTTGCCAGATGTTCACCTCGATGCACTTGTTTGACCCTACCGGTTTCAAGCCTTTCATCTCATCTTCAAGGGAGCACAAACAAGACTGAATTCTGTTTGATCTGGTACCGAGATACACGCTTCTAACGATTAACAATCGGGTAGAAGACTGGGAGTGAAAGGAGAGGGTAAGGAAGGGGGAAAGGGAGGGGGGGGAAGAGAGGGATGAGACAATCTCGGACAGCAGCGGGTAGATTTTTGGAATATATGTGTTTGCCAGATGTTCACCTCGATGCACTAGTTTGACCCTACCGGTTTCAAGGCTTTAATCTCATCTTCAGGGGAGCAGAAACAAGGCTGAATTCTGTTTGAACTGGTACCGAAATACACGTTTCTAACGATTAACATTTGGGTAGAGGACTGGGAGTGAAGGAAGAGAGAGTAAGGAAGGGGAACGGAGGCAGGAAGAGAGGGATGAGACGATCTCGGCCAGAAGCGGGGAGATTTTTGGAATACATGTGTTTGCCAGATGTTCACCCGATGCACTGACTTAGATATTTCTAGGACCTCTAATCTGTCCAATTTATTTCCGTTACTACTGATATGTAAGAATTTGGCATCATCGATAGAAAATGTATGGTTTTCACGGTGACAATGATTAGCCATTTCAGAATAAACTAGAGGATTTGTTAAGGCGGGTTTGTGTCTTTTATATACAAATGCACATATGACAAGTTGAAACAAGTACATACTGCCAACTTACTTAACTCCAGAGGCAAAATATTGTCCATATCTTCTCTTCTCCCTGACATCCCATCTCACTGTCTGCGAAGACTGTTGGGGTCAGCTATCCTCGTCATCAGGTTGTATTCTCTTCTATCCCGGACTACGTCCCCCAGGCCGTGCCTCTGCAACAGGTTATCTTTTTGCACCACCCATGAATTCTTTGGTCTTCCTCTGGTTGTTATTCGAGGAACATCCATGGATATTGCCTGGTTCACAATGTGATCGGGTGCTCTGCGTCCAACGTGCCCACACCATCTCAATCCATCCGCCTCTCCTCCATCTTACTGTTGATGTCTGTAACACCCAAGCTTCCACGAATGCGTAAGCTTTTTATTTTGTCTCTTAGGGACACACCAGCTGACCATCTTAGCATGCGCATTTCAGCAGTTTCTAGTTGCCTGGAGTAAGAGTTATACATCGTCCAGCATTCGGTGCCATAGAGGAGTGCGGGTCTGATAATCATTTGGTATACTAAATATTGTACTTATATGTGATTTTAATATTAAATTATTTATAATAATAAAGGAAAGCACAAAGTTAGTAGCTATTTCTTAAGCGAAAAATCAGACTGGAACCGTTTACAAAAGGCGTTAGAACAGAAATCGAATCATAAAAATCCTCCCTTCTCAAATGTCTCAAGACCCAGGCGAGTTCGCGACGCCATCTGTGTTTGATCCAAGAATTAAAAAAAAACGCTCAATTTGAAAGATCCTTTTGTATTTGTCGGAATATCACAACACTATTAATAGGTCTTTCAAATTGAGCGGTTTTTTTTAATTATTGGATAAAACACAGATGGCATCGAGAACTTGCCTGGGTCTTGTGACATTTGAGAAGTTAATGTATGACATTTATAAAAATGGAGTCGTATACAATACAACAACGCGTTCAAATCGTTGAATTATTTTATGTATTGTAATCTCCGGAAACTGTGATGTTAATTGCCCACCAAGATCATGTGATCTGACACCGTTGGACTATTTTCTCTGGGGTTACGTGAAAAGCCAGGTCTATAAGAATGACCCCCGATCGATTCCTGAACTGAAGGACGAAATTATTCGCGTTATCGGTGAGTTAGAACCGCAATTATGCCAAAATGTCATTGAAAATTTTGACAAAAGAGTGGACATCTGAGTAGCTGCGAGAGGTGGACATGTGCGGGATATTATTTTTTTGTGTTTAAATGTCATACATTATACTTCAATGACCAATTAAAAGTTATATGAAATCAAAGCAAATTGTGTGTTTTATTCAAGAATTAAAAAAAAAACGATCAATTTGGAAGACCCTTTATTTATATAAAATATATCTAAATTTATCCAAAACTCATTTCCAAGTCTTTGCATACGAATTATAGAGGAGTTAATTTGATAAGTATGTTCATCATTATCACATCATCAGCCCATCTCCGTCCAAAGTTGAACATAGGCCTCCCCTCTACTCCTCAATTTCTTTCTTTCCTGGGTACATCGTTTTCAGTTGCTTACGGCCACTCTTCTAATGCAGTCTGACCACCGTGTCCGAGGACGGCCCACACTTCTTCTTCCCTGTCTTGGGCGCTACTCCAGCACTCTCTGGGTCCATCTACCATCTGTGCATCTGCAATGTGTTCCGCCCAGTTCCACTCCTGAATGGCGACTCTTTCGGTGACATCAGCTACTTTGGTCTGCTGCCTTATCCATTCATTAGTTCTCCTATCCTTCAGATATATTTAACAGTCTTCTCTCCATGGCCCTCTGCTCTGCGTCACCATGAGCTTGTGCATAATCAATATAACGACCCCTTAGTTGGTATGTTAATGTAGCAATTTTCGGTATAAAAAGGATTGAACTGTCTTGTGGATCTAGTGGGAACACGAAATGAAATGCTTGCGAGTAAGTGACGTGCATCGATAACGGAGTAAATGATTTTGTATAGCAGTACTACGAGGGCAGTCCGATAAGTACTTCGACTCACCGCCCGATGGCACCACTATCGCAAGAGCAATCTTTTATCGCGTAGTACATTCTCGTTGACAGCTACTGTCAAAATTTCAGCCGAATCGGACGCGTAGTTTTCGTACATATTAAGAAGGTTTTGACGTTTTATATTATAATTAAAGCAAATTCGTTTCTATCGCACATATGTCGTGATTCGTTCATAATCCTTTCATTTTTATTTGAAAGTGGAGGATTTGTTGGTAGAAAATAGTAATATTGTTGATTCAAACTGAAAAATATTGATGCAAAAGATTGAAATATCGCAAAATTAGAGACTTGGGACGAAAAACACGAAAACACGTTGAACGAATAATATTTCTGGCGTGATTTTGTGCATTATATTCATAAACTAGGTGGTCAATGGCAGTTTCTCGAGTGAAAAGTAGGAAATTTCAGTCTATTCATAACAAATGTTCGTGCATTTTTAGAAGGTTTTGGCGTTTTATATTATAATAAACGCAAATTCGTTTCTATCACACATACGAGTATATCGGATATTTTTCTTCTGTCATAAAGTTTCAAAAGTTGCACTGTAATAAATAAGTAGGGATAATTCAGTTTTCCACGATAAAACCTTTTGTTCTTGATGCGAGCTTCATGCGATTTAGACCAGATTGAAAAGGACACAACACCCTCCTCGCAAGATATAAAAACATACCCCAAAAGCATCCCAGACATTTGCGAATCCCCCGGTCCGTTTTTATATCTCGGATTTATTTCCCACCCCTGATATATTTTTGATACGAGAGAGAAAACATACAAAAGGGCACAAGAAAGTCATATTTATGTGTTCAACACATACGATTGCTAATAATGTGTTATTTAGTAAAACAGCGGGAAAGCCTTAAAAAGGCTTCTTAAGTAAACAACGTTTTGAGATACAACATACCTTCATCACCCCAAAAAATAAATATGTAACGCAAATGCGTTTCTATCACACACATGTCATAATTTATTGATAATCGTAACATTTTTGTACGCAAGTGGCAGATTTGTTGATAAAAAGTAGTAAAATTTATTCAAACTGAAAAATATTGACGCAAATGATTTAAATATCGTAAAATTAGAGACTTGTAACGAAAAACACGTTGAACAAATAATATTTCTGTCGTGATTTTGTACATATATTCGTTAACTTGATCGTCAATGGCAGTTTTTTGAGTGAAAAGTGTGAAATTTTCATCTATTATTAACAAATGTTAGTACATATTTAGTAGGTTTTATATCATAATTAAAGCAAATGCGTGTCTATCACACGTGTGTCATGATTCATGGATAATGCTTTTATTTTATTACGCAAGTGGAAGATTTGATGGTAAAAAGTAAAAAAAATTGTTTGAACTGAAAAATATTGACGCAAAAGATTAAAATATCGCAAAATTAGAGACTTGGAAGGAAACCCACGAAAACTCTTTGAACAAATAATATTTCTCTCGTGATTTTGTACACATATTCGTAAACTTGGTCATCAATGGTGGTTTTTTGAGGGAAAAGTGTGAAATTTTCATCTATCTTTAACAAACGTTCGTACATATTTAGAAGGTTTTGTATCATAATTAATGCAAATGCCTTTCTATCACACATATGTCATGATTCATAGATAATCCTTATTTTTTTGTACGAAAGTGGGAGATTTGTTGGTAAAAAGTAGTAAAATTGATTCAAACTGAAAAATATTGACGCAAAAGATTGAAATATCGCAAAATTAGAGACATGGAATGAAAAACACGAAAACACGTTGAACAAATAATATTTCTGTCTTGATTTTGTACATTATATTCATAAACTTGGTGGTCAATGGCAGTTTCTCGAGTGAAAAGTAGGAAATTTCCGTCTATTCATAACAACTGTTTATACATATTTAGAAGATTTTGACGTTTTATATAATAATTAACGCAAATGCCTTTCTATCACACATTTGCCATGATAAATTGATAATCCTTGCATTTTTGTACGAAAGTGGGAGATTTGTTGGTAAAAAGTAGTAAAATTGATTCAAACTGAAAAATATTGACGCAAAAGATTGAACTCGGAACAAAAAATACGAAAACACATTTGCCATGATTAATTGATAATCGTTGCATTTTTGTACGAAAGTGGCAGATTTGTTAATAAATAGTAGTAAAATTGATTCAAACTGAAAAATATTGACGCAAAAGATTGCAATATCACAAAATTAGAGACTTGAAATGAAAAACACGAAAATACGTTGAACAAATAATATTTCTGTCGTGATGTTGTACATTATAATCATAAACTTGGTGGTCAATGGCAGTTTCTCGAGTGAAAAATAGGAAATTTCAGTCTATTCATAACACCTGTTCATACATATTTAGAAGATTTTGAGGTTTTATATAATAATAAACGCAAATGCGTTTTTATCTCACACATGTCATGATTCATTGATAATCCTTATATTTTTGAACGAAAGTGGCAGATTTGTTAGAAAAAGTAGTAAGTCATTAAAACTGAAAAATATTGACGCAAAAGATTGAAATATCACAAAATTAGAGACTCGGAACAAAAAATACAAAAACACGTTGAACAAATAATATTTCTGACGTGATTTTGTACATTATATTCATAAATTTGGTGGTCAATGGCAGTTTCTCAAGTGAAAAGTAGGAAATTTTCATCTAATTATAACAAATGTTCATATTTATTTAGATGGTTTTGACGTTTTATATAATAATAAACGCAAATGCGTTTCTATCACACATATGTCATAATTCCTTGATAATCCTAACATTTTTGTACGCAAGTGGAAGATTTGTTGATAAAAAATAGTAAAATTTATTCAAACTGAAAAATATTGACGCAAAAGATTGAAATATCGCAAAATTAGAGACTTTGAACGAAAAACACGTTGAACAAATAATATTTCTGACGTGATTTTGTATATTATATTCATAAACTTGGTGGTCAATGGCAGTTTCTCGAGTGAAAAGTAGAAAATTTCCGTCTATTCATAACAAATGTTCGTATATATTTAGAAGGTTTTGACGTTTTATATTATAATTAACGCAAATTTCTATCACACATATGCCGTGATTCATTGATATTCCTTGCATTTTTATACTTAAGTGGCAGATTTGTTCAAATATGCATATCGCGATAGGAAAATCTAACGCTCTTTCTTTTCTGCCCACTCCGAAAAGCAGATGGTGTGGTCGTATTTACTTATTTATGAATAAACGGTACAATGTACCTTACAAAAAAACGGTACAATGTACCATACAACAAAATGGTACAATGTACCTTGCAACAAAACGGTACAATGTTCCTCACAACAAAACGGTACAATGTACCTTACAACAAAAATAACAAATAAATATAAAAGAGCCAATAGTGAGTTCTCAATTTCATCCAATTACAACAAAAATATTTAGAATAAAACGGAAAATCAAATTGTAAAATCCCATGTAACATACACCATACGAGGCCGTCCACAGACGCACTGCGCATAAAGTACATACTCTCTCTCTCTCTCTCTCTCTCTCTCTCTCTCTCTCTCTCTCTCTCTCTCTCTCTCTCTCTCTCTCTCTCTCTCTCTCTCTCTCTCTCAGTGTCATGTCAGATTCCCCCAACGTTGAATATAACTTGGGAGTAGATTATCCAACGCCCCTTATGCCAGTCCAATCACGTACATTGCGGAGCCAGGAGATTTGCCTCCTGCCAACAACTCTTCGGCCTTCTGTTTTACCCTGGATGATCAGGTGCAGAAATTTGTACTTTGCTCCTCTAAGTATATGCCCCAAGTGGGACACCTTTCGGATTTTAATATTAGTCAGCAACTCTCTATCAACTTTGGCTCTTTGAAGAACCCTCGTATTGCTGACCATATCCGTCCAGGGTATTCGTAGCATTCTCCGGTGCATCCACATTTCGAATGCTTCCAGTCGGTTCATACTACCTACATTGAAGGCCCATGATTCCACTCCATCCAATAACACTGACCAAACGTAGTATTTGACTAACCGTTGTCGAAGTTTCAAGTTTAAATTATCATCGCAGAATACGTTTCTCATATAAAATAGACAAATCGTTGAAAAAGAAAATACAAATCGAAAATAACATATTCAAGACGGAATCAGACAGGTATAACTTCATAAATCCTCAAAAAACACTGCGGACAAAAACCACAATAATCAATTAAAAATCAGTTAAAAAAACCACAATAATCAATTAAAAATCAGTTCAAAAAACCACAAATATCAATTAAAAATCAGTTCAAAAAACCACAATGATCAATTAAAAATCAGTTCAAAAAACCACAATAATCAATTAAAAATCACTTCAAAATGCCTCTGGTATGTTCTCGTGTGGAAGATATAAGAGGATAAATAGTTTGAATCCCTACACAGATGTCATAATCTTCCTTTCCTATAAATACCAATAAATCTGAGGATTAATCCCTCTTTCTTTAGTTCCCCGCCATGTCTTCAGCTTATCCCTTCAGTGGCCAGCGAGAGCTCTGCAGGGGTACCGGAGGTGCCAATAAATCTGTCAAGGGGAGGAAACGCATTAGCTATGGGGTACCGCAAGGTGCGGGCCTGAGTGCTCCACCCCCTGGAGATCGGGGGGTGGGGACTATACCCACATTAAAGGGAGGCAAGGCACTCTTGTGGAACATTGGGTCGACAAATATATACATACATACCATATTGCTTTTAATAAAAGCAGAGAAGACATATCTTCATTCCTTACAATTCATACAAAAAGCCAAATGCTCTTTTTAATTAATAAATATAAGTTTTTTGATAGCAACATAATGCAAGTATGTACATATTTAGAAATTGCACATTTCGTAATTTGTTTTATAAAACACTGTTTATTCCACTTTTTGTAACGGTATAACCCTACCGGTTTCAAGGCTTTCACCTCATCTTCTGGTACCGACAGATATGTCGGTACCAGAGTATGATAATACACGCTTTTAACGGTTAACATTCGGGTTGTGGACAAAAATGGAATACTTAGCAACAGTGGTGTGTATAAACTTTTATACGATGTCTGTGATAATTTCTATATAGGAAATACAGGAAGATCTTTTGAAAAGAGATTTCGTGAACACAAATCTGCCTTAACAAATCCTCTAATTAATTCTGAAATGGCTAATCATTGTCACCGTGAAAACCATACTTTTTCTATCGATGATGCCAAATTCTTACATATCAGTAGTAACGGAAATATATTGGGCAGATTAGAGGCCCTATAAATTTCTAAGTCAGTGCATTGAGGGTAACATCTGGCAAACACATATATTCCAAGAATCTCGCCGCTGCTCGCTGAGGTTGTCTCGTTCCTCCTTACACCCACAGTCCCCAGCCCGAATGTTTACCGTTAGAAGCGTGTATGATATGTCGGTACCAGTTCGAACATAATTCAGTCTTGTTCGTGCTCCCCTGATGATGGATTATTCAGTTACAAAACGATCAAACCGGTAGGATTATTCCGTTACAAAAAGTGGAACAAACAGTGTTTGATAAAAATAAATTACAGTACCCGGCAGTAAGTAATACACATCGGGCTTAATAAAGAGACTGTCGACCATATTCGGCTAAATTCGGCTTTGTAGAGCGTCGTCTCTGTCATTCATACACGTGTTCCGTCGCGATTTAACAGTCGTTGTCAAGCGTTGTTAGCGCATCGTGCGATAGAGACGACGCTCTACAAAGTCAAAGTTAGCCGATTATGGCCGACAGTCTCTTTCTTAAGCCCGATGTGTATTACTTACCACCGGGTATTGTACAATGTATTTAAACCTCCACAGTGTGAATGCCTTAACTGTAAAAATATTATAAAAATATTAATACGTATGATCAAATTCAATATATGTATTAATGTTTGTTACAAAATACGAGGGTCGTCCCAAAAGTACCCGACCTAACAAAGAAAACACAAAAAATATGGCAAAAAATATTTTTATTTCTCAACATGTCTCCTTTCAGCTCGACACACTTTTCCCAGCGATGTTCAATAGCTTCGATACCCTGTTTATAGTGAGAACCGTCGAGCGCCTCAAAATAGCCATCAACCGCAGATTCCACCTCTTCGTTGTTGGCAAATCTTTTACCACCGAGCCATTTGTTCAAGTTTGGAAAAAAGAAAATAATCTGAGGGGGCTAAATCTGGCGAATAGGGTGCGTGAGGAAGCAATTCGAACTTTAATTCATTGATTTTGGCCACCGCGATAACGGATTTGTGAACTGGTGCATTGTCTTGATGAAACAACTTTGATATTGGCTTTGATATTGATTGGACTTAGACCTTTCAAATGAAAGTATTGTATCACATAACGATGACCAATATTTTCCATGTTTACAAATTCACCGAGAGCGTTCACTATTGATGGCTGCCTCAAACAAATACCAAACAACGTAGCGTCTAAAAACTTGAAACTTAAGCTTTATAAGTTTAGTACTTTCTACCATAGTCATTTTTTAAAGCAACAACCGCCATCTATACGTCAGGTCGGGTACTTCTGGGACCACCCTCGTATAACCAAATTTAGCCAAGTAGAGTTACGTAACTGTGGAACAATTATTTTATAGTGGTAAAGAACTTAGATTTGTTATTAGTGGAACAAGGCTTACATAGAACAAGGAGAATTGGATTCTTCGAGAATGTTATGGATAGATCTTGAGATATAGAAAACACATAATGTGCTCTCTTGTAGCACGAGATGCAAGTTGCTTTGAAGAATTGAAACATTCCACATGTTGATGCAGGGTTACTCAACTCCAGATGATATGTAACATATTGGGTGTTAACATATGTCCGTTTTTTTTTTTCAAAATGAAGAGAACAAGGAGACACAACAAAAAAAATTTGCCAATAATGTATTCTCCTTCATTATTTACAACTTCTTGCCAACGTTCTACAAGTTTTTCAATGCCTGTGCGATAAAAACCATCCGGTCTTGACTCGAGGAATTCGTCCAACCATGTCCGCAATTCGACGTCATTATTGAAGGAAAAAACCATCGACGAGCTGTTTTTTCATTCATAGCATCTTCACCGTACACTTCGCAAATATCGCGAACAGTTTTGGCATCTTTATTCCCTCGATTGAACGCGAACAGAAGGAGGTGTCGAAAATGCTCACTTTCGTCTACTTGACATTCCATTTTGAAGTCTTGTAATCAAATAAAACAATATATGTAACGTAAAAGCAAACACAATATCTTGTAGAGCAGAATGACGTATAATTTTTACCATTTTGTTTTACTTTTGGTGCTCATTTTTAAATTTGAAAAAAAAATCGGACACAACTTATGTTAACACCCAATATATAATTGTCAAGGAAATAAATAAATTTAAAAAAGGACATCCTCCTCTATTACAAGGAATTGCCTATCAACAAATCTCCTTTGTAACAGTTGAAGTTAGAACACAGTAAGTGTCAAGTAAGGAAATATAATTAGTAAAGGAATACCGCAAGGCGCCGACCTCAGTGTTTAAAGTACAGGGACAAACTACCCCACTATAGGATAAGGTATACTCGGTTATGGGGCATTTCTTGGACAATTCCGTTTGAAGGGTTCGTGACATAAAGTCCCTAAGTTAGATTGCATGGTTTATATTGACATAATAAACGCCAAATATTGACATGAAATATTTTTTTAAGTAACGTACGAATGGTCATTGGATACAAGCAACCTAGAATATATATCTGTAATATGCAACCCTTACTTTAGGTTGTAGGTTGTTTGGGTTGATCAAAAATTGTCGTTGGGAATAAAGGCGAGCGGGATAGACGACAGAAAATACCCACAAACATTGAAAGTATGTCTTTTAGACACATCTCCTGGTTTTCTCATTAAAGTGTCTTTGCATTATAGATTTGGAGCAATAACGCAAAGATACTTTAATGAGATCGCTATACATCCAAAGAATTGGAGTACTTGTCGCAGATAAATCGAGAAACCTGTACTGAATCCCAAGTTGTTGTATGATTGTCTGTTGTATGAAACCTGTTCTGAATCCCAAGTTGTTGTATGATTGTTTGTTGTATGAAACCTGTTCCGAATCCCAAGTTGTTGTATGATTGTCTGTTGTATGAAACCTGTTCTGAATCACAAGTTGTTGTATGAAACCTGCTCTGAATCCCAAGTTGTTGTAAAAATTGTCTGTTGTATGAAACCTGTCCTGAATCCCAAGTTGTTGTATGATTGTCTGTTGTATGAAACCTGTTCTGAATCCCAAGTTGTTGTATGATTGTCTGTTGTATGAAACCTGTCCTGAATCCCAATTTGTTCTATAATTGTCTGTTGTATGAAACCTGTTCTGAATCCCAAGTTGTTGTATGATGGTCTGTTGTATGAAACCTGTTCTGAATCCCAAGTTGTTGTATGATTGTCTGTTGTATGAAACCTGTTCTGAATCCCAAGTTGTTGTATGATTGTCTGTTGTATGAAACCTGTTCTGAATCCCAAGTTGTTGTATGATTGTCTGTTGTATGAAACCTGTTCTGAATCCCAAATTGTTGTATGATTGTCTGTTGTATGAAACCTTTTCTGAATCCCAAGTTGTTGTATGATGGTCTGTTGTATGAAACCTGTTCTGAATCCCAAGTTGTTGTATGATTGTCTGTTGTATGAAACCTGTTCTGAATCCCAAATTGTTGTATGATTGTCTGTTGTATGAAACCTTTTCTGAATCCCAAGTTGTTGTATGATTGTCTGTTGTATGAAACCTGTCCTGAATCCCAAGTTGTTGGATGATTGTCTGTTGTATGAAACCTGTTCTAAATCCCAAGTTGTTGTATGTTGAATACATTCGTGATTACTTCTCACACAACTAACCTTTGCTTCATCCACACTCATATATCTCGTCATTGACCCTTCCTTCCCTGTGATGTATAACTAGTACACATTGCTTCTAAAAACTTGAATATCTCTATAAATATAATAAATACTGGGTTCAGATTTTAGGTATTCCTACGTAATACATTTACGCATTGATCGAAAAAAAATAATATTAATAATAATTAGCACTTATCGGCCATATCAGAGATATTTTGTGAAAATCGGGAATAAATTCACCGATACAATCAAACGTGTGCCAGTGTGTGACGTAGGTATATTCATTCTAAAAAAAATGCTATAGATGAGAAAGCGACGCTATTTACGTCTCCTTCTTACTCCACTTCGGTATATGGGAACGCAAGAAATAGAATCTCAGTTCGCTCGCTTCTCTCGCTTCAGTAGTTCTCAGGCATCCATTTGAGGTGGTCGTTTAGCCCGTTTTGTGAACATCGGCCGATGTTTTTTTTTTTCATGTTTACAGCAATTGAATTTCAATTATTATCACTTTTGACTTCAAATTTAATTAATTTAAGCGATTGGCTATGAATTTTCTTATTTTTCCGATTTTAAATCGCTCATTTTTACATGTGTATTGATGTGTATTGAATACACAGCACCGGAACACGCAGATTTTTTTAGCACAGGAAGGGACAGATATGGAGAACTTCTTCGCATGAGCTTGTGTTATGAAAACCGTATATTTTTTTTACGAACAAAAAGCGGTGATACGTCAGGTTAGTTGGGTGAGGAAGCGACGCTATTCACGTCTCACTCTACTTCGGTATATGGGAATGCAAGAAATAGAATCTCAGTTCGCAATTGCGTTTCTTCCTTCGAGGCATAACAGTCCGAGACCGAGTCCCGTCTCAGTTCTCAGTAGCTCTGGGGCATCCATTTGAGGCGGTCGCTTAGCCCGTTTTGTGAACGTCGGCCGATGTTTTTTTTATTCATGTTTTCAGCAATTAAATTTCAACTTTTATCACTTCTGACTTCAAATTTAATTAATTTAAGCGATTGGCTATGAATATTCTTATTTTTCCGATTTTAAATCGCTCATTCTTACATGTGTATCGATGTGTATTGAATACGCGGTACCAGAACGCGCGGATTTTTTTAGCACAGGAAGGGAAACGTTCATCTGTAGATCAAATTTCAGGTTTTTTTTTTCAACCATATCCTTCAATTCTATCCAAGCCCTTCCATTTTCTCCCACGCCATTAATTTTAGATAACTCTATTTGCTTTTGACGTATTTGTGAACTCACTATTCAACAAAGTAAGGGAATTAACAAGCAAGTCAGTCACAATATCTAGCTATCAACTCACAATTCAACAAAGTAAGGGAATGAACAAGCAAGTCAGTCGCAATATCTAGTTATCAACTCACAATTCAACAAACTAAGGGAATTAACAAGCAAGTCAGTCGCAATATCTAGCTATCAACTCACGATTCAACAAAGTAAGGGAATTAACAAGCAAGTCAGTCGCAATATCTAGCTATCAACTCACAATTCAACAAAGTAAGGGAATTAACAAGCAAGTCAGTCGCAATATCTAGCTATCAACTCACAATTCAACAAAATAAGGGAATTAACAAGCAAGTCAGTCGCAATATCTAGCTATCAACATATCTTTTTTAATACTTTTTCTTCATTTAATGGATTGACTTGCCCAAACCATCTTATCGTGCTCTGATCCATTTTACTCAACAAGCTAGCTTTAAGTTCACATTCACACTTATAGCCTAATTTCTATTCTATCATATAATACATTGTTACCCCATATATTAATCTCAGAGCACGCATCTATTCAGAATTGCATGTTTCGCTCACAAAACATGAAAGTTGCCACCAAAATACTGTTATGGACTTAGCAGATTTAATTAAGAGTTCGGTTCGAGCATATATAGTATTTTGAAATTGGATAAATATATTTATTTAACACTTTTATTGCAATACAATCTGGCGGGCTTATTGCCAGGCGGCAATCTCTTCCAGCCAACCAGACAAAAGTAATTGAAGCAAGTTACATGGTCGCATAAATCATTCAAATGACTATCCATCCCCACGAAATCCATAAATATATACGTGAGCACATGCCCACGAACCCCACAAAGACGGACAATCACCCGAACATTATTTTTCATATAAAGTGAGATATCATCAATCAAAAGGAAAGGAAGGGATGGTGGAGAGGAAATGAAAAGAAAAATCAGTAATGAAACACGTTATTTTACTGACTAGAAATTAAGAGTTTTTTCAGTCGCTTCTTAAAGCATGCCAAGGACGGAGCGAGTCTTATATTGGTTTGTAACTGATTCCAGAGTCTCACTTCATGGACAATAAAGGAAGACGTAAAGAAAGAGAAGCGGTGAATGGGCTAAAAAATATTTGATGTCCTCGCGGCCGGGCTCGCCCTTATTGATGAGTGAGAGATATATTTCGACCGGGAGAATGTTATAAGATGAGACAAGACCTTTTGATAGCTTCTCTCTTAAATGTATTTTCTGCTGTTTATCTTGAGATATATATGCCATTTGGGAATGTATTTATACAGGGTGTCCTGTAACTCGACGTCAAGCCGGTATCGAGGCAAAGGCCATTTTATGACGGTTCAGAATTTAAAAAAATTCTTGCAAAAGCCTTATACTTTTCGAGTTATAGGCATTTCTTTGAAAATTGTGAAAGTAGCTGCTACCCTGCGGCAAATGTTTATATGCCGTGACTACAAATTGCCATATTTTATGATTTTAATGGTTGTATCGCAATCCTAGATAGCCCTGCTATTAGTCGGAGTCAGATATAAAACTAAAAAAAACCTGTACGTTCTAAAAAAAAAATTGTACAATGATAAAAATTAATATTTTTTATCAGCTAACTTGAACTCATCATACTGTAAAAATAATGTACTACGCTAACCTGGCAAGTTACATCAAAATATGGCCTGTTTAGGCAGGATTTCAAAATGGTACAATGCATACCTAATACTCCTTTAAAAATAATTTTAAAAAAAATTACTGTATTTAATGATGACACTTTTCAATGTAGCGTCACTTCTTGTCTCATATTAACTTGCATCGAATGGTGACTATCTGTCTCACTCTAGTTCATGTCAAATGGTGACACTAGCTGTCTTACTCTAACTCGTTCGTGCGCTGTATCGTTTGTCTCGCTCAGACTTATTGAATATGATCTTTGATTATTGAAAAGTGTTATCATTGTACAGAAATTATTTTTTTTTTTTTTTTTTTTAAAGGAGTAGTAGGTATGTTTTGTACCATTTTGAAATTCTGACTAAACAGGCCATCTTCTGATGTAACTTGCCAGGTTAGCGTAGTTCATTATTTTTACACTATGATGAGTTCAAGTTAGCTGATAAAAAATATTAATTTTTATGATCGGACAAAAACTTTTTTTTTTTTCGAATATGCAGATTTTTTGTGTTTTATATCGGACTCCGACTGATAGCAGGGCTATCTAGGATTGCGTTACAATCATTAAAATCATAAAGTATGGCAATTTGTAGTCACAGCATATAAACATTTGGCGCAGGGTAGCTAGTTTCACAATTTAAAAAAAAATGTCTATAACTCGAGGAGGCTGTTGCAAGATTTTTTTTAAAGCCTGAACCGTCATAAGCTGACCTTTTCCTCGATAATGGCTTGACGTCAAGTAACAGGACACCCTGTATATGTACGAGTATATATTATGTTATTATCAATAAATCCATATTTATTTATTATTTATATTAATAGTTAAGGCATTAACACTGTGAAGGTTTAAAGACATTGTAATTTGTTTTATCAAACACTGTTTATTCCACTTTATGTAACGGTATAACCCTACCGGTTTCAAGGTGCAAACCTCAGTATCAGGGGAGTCTTGTTTGTGAAAGCCTTGAAACCGGTAAAGTTTTTTTTAACCTGGCGAGTTTATTGCCATGTGGGAATCTCTTCCACCCAACCCGAAAGATGTTTTTATAGGCCCTAAGTGTTAACCAGACTGGAATCCTATTTATAAAAATCTGGGTTCCAGCGGCGATCAAACCCGCAACCTCCGGATCGGCAGACAAGTGCCCTACCACCAGGCCACGGAGTTAAAGTTATACCGCTACAAAAAGTGGAATAAACAGTGTTCGATAAAACAAATAACAATATATTTATTTATATGTTTAAGTATCCCATTGACATTGTTTCTTGTCACTACATACCGTTGGATAGTTTTAAATGTTTAATTAATAATATTTTGTATTTAATAACACGACTTTGGTTATGTTAGATGTATAAAATATGCATAATTAGATATTTCAAATATACGAGTATTTTTTGATTTGTTACTAGCTAATAATTTTATACATTTAAGAAGGCCTTTTGTTTTTATGTCACCACAAGCGATAATTAAGCATAGCACGTTTCACTTTTCAGTTTCGAAATTTCAAAGAATCTATTAAGAATGTAAAACAAGTTATTTATATAATTAAACTCGACTATTATTCCGTTCATTTTCTCCCCGAAGAATGCACTTCCCTCCATAGTTCGCATTCCGCCCGCTATGAAGTTATAACGCTGCAGATTTAAATTCCCTAAATTCCACCATTCTAACGGAACATTTTCGGCCCCTTCCCCAGACGATATTAAGGGGACAGGCTTCAGTTTAATGTCATGTGAAATTTGAGGATTTCAGAGTCGGGATCCTTAAATGTTAAGACGTTTTAAAAAAAAAAAATCTATGGGTAAAGTAATTTATTCCCACAAAAAAAAATTATGTGGATATTGGCAGCCTCCGTGGGGCTTTAGGTTCAATTTCTATTAGCAGTGGCGCACTGAAAATAAAAATAACATCTTTTTAATGTCAAATATTTGGCGCACTACATTTTTTTCAAAAATGTTTTAAACACATATTCAAAGTGTCAAAAAAACTCTTGATGGATAAACGAATTTTTGATTTGGTCGTCTTCAGTGATAATCAGCCTTACACACATACATACACACACATATTCAAAGTGTCGACAAAAACTCTTGATGGATAAACGAATTTTGGATTTGGTCATCTTCAGTGATAATCAGCCATACACACATACATACACACACATATTCAAAGTGTCGACAAAAACTCTTGATGGATAAACGAATTTTTGATTTGGTCATCTTCAGTGATAATCAGCCATACACACATACATACACACACATATTCAAAGTGTCGACAAAAACTCTTGATGGATAAACGAATTTTTGATTTGGTCATCTTCAGTGATAATCAGCCTTACACACATACATACACACACATATTCAAAGTGTCGACAAAAACTCTTGATGGATAAACGAATTTTTGATTTGGTCATCTTCAGTGATAATCAGCCATACACACATACATACACACACATATTCAAAGTGTCGACAAAAACTCTTGATGGATAAACGAATTTTGGATTTGGTCATCTTCAGTGATAATCAGCCTTACACACATACATACACACACATATTCAAAGTGTCGACAAAAACTCTTGATGGATAAACGAATTTTTGATTTGGTCATCTTCAGTGATAATCAGCCATACACACATACATACACACACATATTCAAAGTGTCGACAAAAACTCTTGATGGATAAACGAATTTTTGATTTGGTCATCTTCAGTGATAATCAGCCATACACACATACATACACACACATATTCAAAGTGTCGACAAAAACTCTTGATGGATAAACGAATTTTGGATTTGGTCATCTTCAGTGATAATCAGCCTTACACACATACATACACACACATATTCAAAGTGTCAACAAAAACTCTTGATGGATAAACGAATTTTTGATTTGGTCATCTTCAGTGATAATCAGCCTTACACACATACATACACACACATATTCAAAGTGTCGACAAAAACTCTTGATGGATAAACGAATTTTGGATTTGGTCATCTTCAGTGATAATCAGCCATACACACATACATACACACACATATTCAAAGTGTCGACAAAAACTCTTGATGGATAAACGAATTTTTGATTTGGTCATCTTCAGTGATAATCAGCCTTACACACATACATACACACACATATTCAAAGTGTCGACAAAAACTCTTGATGGATAAACGAATTTTTGATTTGGTCATCTTCAGTGATAATCAGCCATACACACATACATACACACACATATTCAAAGTGTCGACAAAAACTCTTGATGGATTAACGAATTTTTTATTTGGTCATCGTCAGTGATAATCAGCCATACACACATACATACACACATATTCAAAGTGTCGACAAAAACTCTTGATGGATAAACGAATTTTTGATTTGGTCATCGTCAGTGATAATCAGCCTTACACACATACATACACACACATATTCAAAGTGTCGACAAAAACTCTTGATGGGTAAACGAATTCACATTTATTATTATACCTTCCTTTAAAACTTGATCCACTTAATCAAGGCACGTTTTCCTCGGTCTACCTATTTCACGCACACCGTACACTTCTGACTTGTATTACATTGATTAAACCTTATATGTTCCAAGGCGGCGATGGTTAAAAAAATGTCGGGGAACCCTGGCATAAATAATTGTCGGCGTTTCGGAGACATTGCAGACTTCATCTTCGAGGTAATATCAAAATACTGTTATAAAATATTGCACTTTAAAGTACAAACATTTTTGATTCATCTTAATATGTTCCAAGGCCGTGTTGGTTCGTAAAATATTGGGAAACCCTCGAGTTAAATGATGACCGACGTTTTGAAGGCGTTGTATTCATCATCCTTAAGGCAGTGTCTAAATACTACGAGGTGAGTCCAGAAAGTAAGTGTACTGAGGCTCTCACGACCGGATGGATTTTTATTTTCGACAATGCCAGACCACACACGGCCAACGCCACGAAGGAACTGCTCGCCTCGTTTAAATGGGATGTCCTGAACCATCCCGCGCATTCCCCTGACCTAGCACATTCAGATTACTATCTGTTTACCTCCCTAAAGCTGCACATGGGTGGAAAAAGGTTTTCAACCGACGAGGAGGTAAAGGAGGAGGTGGAGAAGTGGACGGATGGGTTGGCGGGAAACTACTTCGAGGAAGGCATCAAAAAGTTGATACCCGCTTCACCACCTGCATTGAGAGGAATTGCGACTATGTCGAAAAATAGCTTACATATGTACTACGGCAACAACGTAATTTTTTTGTTTAAATAAAATAAATTGTAACCTACAAAAATTCAGTACACTTACTTTCTGGACTTACCTAGTATATAATATTATCGAATAGTGTAAGCACGAAAAAACATCAACTCTCGCGACTGCAACATGAACAACGCGTTTGGCACGCTTAGCTAATGCTTTTTCAAACGTGATATAAATTGTGGAAATATGGCAGCAAATATCCAGCAAGTTTGTCATTTATTTCCTACTTTAAAACCTTCTTAATCCATTAAGAAGTAAGATCATTCTTACAAGCTGCAACTTTGCCGTTGACTATTTGCACTTTGTATTTATCTTGCGATGTTCTGTGCGCGCACAATTAACACCTGTCATTAGGTTTCCCGCGCTAAATGACACCGACGCCATTTTGAGAATCAGACGTGAACTCAAAATGGTGGAATTTTCATTTTATTATGTAAATGTAATCAAATTTGTAAAATTTATTTAAAAACAAATAACAATCACGCCTTCGGCCTATCGGGTAGGCAGAGGACTAAGCGCCAGAATCTTTGATATTTCTACATCCATACACCTTGTATACAAATAATAATAAATAAATATAGGTTTATTGACAGCAACATAGTATGTACAAAATATATTTAAATAACACTTCTAAAACACAAATTGCAGATAATACATTAAATACAGAGCATCAAAAGGTCTGGGCCTTATCTAATAACACCTCCTCGGCCAAGATACACCCCACCAATATAGGGTGAACCCAGCCACGGGGACACCAGATGTTTTCATCCCCACCCTTGAACACGTAGAACAAGAATATAAAAAAATAAGACAGAAAATAATAGATGACAAAAAAAATACATTCCAGAGAGAATACATAAATTGTCCGGGGCTCATCCCACAAAACATTCCACCGACCGAGATACCCACCAATGTAGGGCGAACCCGACCGCAAGGGCATCGGTACATACGATTTATCTGACTACATTTCCTGCTACGATTTATCTGACTAAATTTCCTTCTACGATTTATCTGACTACATTTCCATCTACGATTCATCTGACTACATTTCCTTTTACGATTTATTTGACTACATTTCCTTCTACGATTTATCTGACTACATTTCCTTCTACGGTTTGTTTAACTACATTTCCTTCTACGATTCATCTGACTACATTTCCTTTTACGATATATTTGACTACATTTTCTTCTACGATTCATCTGACTTACATTTCCTTCTACGATTTTTGCACTGTATATGTATTTGTTTTCTTAGTATTTTTTTCTATCACCCATTATAAAGGGTCTTTCAAATTGAGCGGTTGATTTTATTCAATTTTTTTAAATTCTTTAATAAAACACACAATTTGCTTTGATTTCTAAAAACTTTTCATCGGTCATTGAAGTATAATGTATGACATTTAAACATAAAAAAACAATATCCGCCAAATGTCCACCTCTTGCAGCTCCGCAGATGTCCACTTCTTTTTGTCAAAAATTTCGATGACATTTTGGCCATAGATTGCGGTTCTAGCTCACAATAACGCGAATAACTTTCGTCCTTCAGATTCAGGAATCGATCGGGGGTCATTCTTATAGACCGGCTTTTCACGTAACCCCAGAAAAATAGTCCAACGGTGTCAGATCACATGATCTTGGTGGCCAATTTACATAACCGTTTCCGGAGATTATAATAGATAAAAGTAATTCAACAATTTGAACGCGTTGTTGTATTGTACACGACTCCATTTTTATAAATGTGATCCATTACACTTCTCAAATGCCATAAGACCCAGGCAAGTTTGCGACGCCATCTGTGTTTT
>OX463868.1:4647618-4745345 GCA_949825065.1 Odontocerum albicorne
AAATCCTTAAAATCGCTTAAGATGACTTGATTTGTTGTTTAAAATCTAATCATAATAATTAAAATAGTTATTCTAGTTTAAAATATGGACATGATCCTTTTTGTAAGAACAATTCTACTTTCATCTTTTTTTATTGAACAGCTCTGGGACATGGTGGTTTTTGTTCCATTTAAAAAATATTATACAAAAAAATAATTGGGTAGAGTAATTTATTTTAATTTTAATCAAATAACATAAGTTAAGTGTTACAAAATAAGAAGAAATATTAGTATAAGACTATAAATATATGTTATGTAGGTAGATAAAGCTGTATAATGCTAGACATTACATTACACTGCACGTACGATTTAAAACTGACAGTTGCTGGAGAACTGGTATGAAGTTAGACACAATCGGAAAGCTACGATTGGTCAATTCGGACATGATCTTTATTGATTGGTTTGAAGCCTGGACAAGATTGTTTTTGAAAAAAATACTGTTTTTTTTACTATGATTTTAAAATGGTTTATGTGCTTTTTTTCATTAAAATGAAAATGTTAAACGGCTCCGTACTATCGATAAGAAGAAATCTGCTTTATCAACTCATTTTTTTTATCCGATGGGTCACCTCCTCATTTATGTAGCAATAAATAAAAATAACGAGAGGTCTACCGCGGATAAGGAAAACCGCGGATGAGAAAAACCGTGGATAATGAGGACTACTGTATCTTTCAGACGAGAAGAAAGATGTATTATATAATATAAATTATATTTCACCGGCAAAATCACATAAAACATTCACACTTGCGTTACAAATGCAATAGAAACGCCGCACCAGCCTTCGGCAAAAGAATAATTGTTTTTTTAGCTCCGCCCACCCTTAATAAAGGGGGATGAAACAGAATCGATGTGTCGGCCTTTGTAGTTAATTTCGTATGAAAAACTCGTCAAAAATATATTTAATTTATAATTTTTATTTACACATATATAAACCTATATTTCATCACGCCGTGTCCTTCGGCAGAGTGAACATATCTCTAATTTTTTTTATCCAATCACAAAACTTTCTCCTACATATTCATACATTACATAATGCACGATCTTTTTTATACTTCTATAATTTATACTTCTCGCTTTACCGTTTGTGAAATTCGATTTATTTGATCCAACCATATTTTCTTTTGTCTTCCTTATTGACGACCTCCGTAGTCTGGTGGGAAAACGCTTATCTTCCGATCCGGAAATTGCGGTTTCGATCAACGTTGGAACTCAGGTTTAGAAAAATTGAATTCCAGCATTGTTTTCACTTAGGGCTCATTAAAACATTTTTCTGGCTGGTTGGAAGAGATCGCCACATGGCAATAAACTCGCCAGGTTAATAAAATGCGGTTTCGATCCCCGTTGGAACCCAGGTTTAAAAAAAATGGAACTCGAGCCTTGTTTTCACTACTGGGCTCATTAAAACATTTTTCTGGCTGGTTGGAAGAGATTGCCACATGGCAATAAACTCACCAGGTTGTTAAAAAAAATTATGAACACTACACAAACATACACTAAACTCCATCTCAAGCCGAATGTGATACTATTACATATCGTAAGATCTACAAAGGTATTTGTATATTTTTTTCTTGGTAAATTTTCTTCGGTTTTGTTAGCAAATATGTTTTACTTAACATTTTTTAGATGAAGGGATGTTCCTAATGCATGATAATCTCCAAAAGTTAAAAAAAATAAACACATACAATTACACATAACTCCAGCCAGCGTAGAAAAAGACAAAAAATAGTACAAATTTTGATAAAACACAGAAATAAAATGGAAGACATTTTTTTGCTGCAAGTGTTATTGGCCTTCTAAGAACAGACAATAAGCCTTGAGATACGGTTGATATTTCAAATCTGAATTTGTAAAAAAGTGTAAACGCTGCTTATCGTAAATTTTTAAAGCGCTTTTAACACTTGCCTTACTGAGCTAAAAAATTCCGCCAGCCACGGTGCTGGACGCTAAGCGTCCAATAAAAAAATGTATGTTTAAATTAAAATTATACAAAATCTGCTAGGTTATTTTTTGTAATTAGCCCATAAAAATAATTTTATTAGGTATTAAAACTTCAAATAAATTATAAGTCTTGGTCACTCGCTATCCATCGCAGGGTGGCAAGAGTTAAGCAACATACAAATTAAATCAGCCTAAAGAAAGTCATCAATCAATTAAATCTGCTGATCGCCTTGGAACTTTGACCTTGCCGCCAGAACTTAAACTGTGTGCTTTGACCTTGCCACCAGAACTTACAATAAACCAATTAACAGACAAGTGTTTTTTATTTACAATATGGTCGATATCATTATTCGATAACTAGAGAAATATCATATATCTTATATTTGATTTCTTTTTAATATTTGTAATATTATATTGTCCCATGTACACTTAACGCGCATTCACACAACTTATACACATAAAATATATTTACCTGGGTGTTAACATAAGTTGTGTCCGTTTTTTTCCAAATTAAGAGAACAAGAAGACACAACAAATTAGTCAATAATGTATTCATCTTAATTATTTCACAACAAATTAATCAATAATGTATTCTCCTTCATTATTTACAACTTCTTGCCAACGTTCTACAAGTTTTTCAATGCCTGTGCGATAAAAACCACCCGGTCTTGACTCGAGGAATTCGTCTAACCATGTCCGCAATTCGACGTCATTATTGAAGGAAAAACCATCGACGAGCTGTCCTTTTATTCATAGGATCTTCACTGAACAGTTTGCAAATATCGCGAGCAGCTTTGGCAGCTTTATTCCCTCGATTGAACGCGAATAGAATGAGGTGTCGAAAATGCTCACTTTCGTCTACTCGACATTCCATTTTGAAGGCTTGTTATCAAATAAAATAATATATGTAACGTAAAAGCAAACACAATATCTTGTCGAGCAGAAAATTGACGTATAACCTTTACCATTTTGTTTTACTTTTGGTGCTCATTTTTAAATTTGGAAAAAAATGGACACAACTTATGTTAACATCCAATACTTTTATAACATAAATATAAGTTCGTAACATATGCAGTCTAAATGTCTCACTCGCCAATGGCAAAGAATAATTGTTTTTTCCGCACACTCTGTGCCCTACAGTGGGGTGAGAAACCAAATCGATAAGTCTGTCCATGCTATCGGAACAAAGAACAAACTATTGTAATGATTTACATGTATGGTAATATTTATTTCTTGTATTAATTGCTTAACCCTTCCCTTACGGTGATAAAAATAAGACGCGTGCTCCGGTGTTGGGTAGTGAGTACGCAATAAAAAATTAGCGATTTTAAATCGAAAAAATAAGAACATTCATAGATAATCTCCTTAATTAATTTTAATTGAAGTTAAAAATTATAATAATTGAGATTTATTTGCTGAAAACATTAAAAAAACATCTGGCACCGCTCACGGAACGGGCGTACGTCTAACCAATTTGCAAGCTTAGAAGCTACTAGCGGCGCGGAATGTCAGTCGCATACCCCGGCGCTTACGCTTATGCTTGCGGCGTTGAGACAATTTATTTCCTCGCAATTCAGTCTAGTATGCAAGAGTGAGATGCGAATATAGTGTCGCGCTTCCCGCATACTATTCACCTATCGTCAAGACGAGGCACTCGCAGCGTTTAAATGCGAATTTGTTTTCGATCTTTACAAAACACCTCGATGTAGTCGATAAATTCTGATTATTATTAATATTATTTTTTAAATCAATGCGTAAATATATTATGGAGGAATACCTAAAATCTTAACCTTGTATTTATAATATTTATAGAGATATTGATGGTTATTAGAAGCAACGTGTAGAAGATACTCAACACAGGGAAGGAAAGGTTAATAATGTATAATTTCAATGAAATGAAACTCAGAATAGAATAAACACGGTCTGTCCAATAGGAAACGTGACTGATTTTATTTTCGCGTAACTCCCAGCACCATCTGTAGATGAATAGATGAATTAACTAGCAACACATTTCGACTATCTTCCGTTAGGCCTCGGCCACACAGGAAGGAACCTCGCTTGATACTTAGAGCTATATTGCGAGTTAGGCGACACATCCTAGCGAACCAACGTATCGCATACTATCGCAGTGGCCACACTGCACGCTTCGTGCCACGTTGCATGACGATTAGTCGTCATCGAGTGAATCTCCTAGCGAACAGACGTGTTGGTTAATTTACAAGACGGTGGAAGTTTTAATGACAGCTGTGTATAAAAGGGAGCCTTTGTGGAACCCATCGAGCAAATTATACAAAAATGTACCTGTAATAAAATCACTTTGGAATGAAGTTGCACACGAAGTAAATAAAGATAAGGTAAGTTGTAATGGAATTGGTTAGTTTTGAAAGTGACATCGTGTGTTGACTCAACCGCTCCAGCTGTCAAATGTATTTGTGCGTAGCACTTTGGTGTGGCCAGGCCTGAAGTCACCTAGTATATGAGTCACGTAAAATCTAGCTTAGCATCTAACGAAGCACTTTGGTGTGACCTCGGCCTTAACGTTTCAAAATGCTGGCATTGCTGGTTCATTTGTAATGAAGTAATAATTGACAGTACCTTCAGTACAGGAGTCTTGGTCGGAAAAGGAACAATGGAGCAATGCGTCAACATTAAATTTTGTTTTTAAATCGGGTAAAAGTGCCACCAAAACTTTTGTAATAATACAAACTATTTATGGTAGTGAAGGAATGAGTCGTAAGAACGTTTTAAAGTGGTACGCAAGATTTCGTGATGGTAGAGAGAGTATTGAAGATGAACAACGGTCTGGACCATCATTGATATATCGAATTGAAGAAAATGTTCAAAAAGTGACTGAAATTCTTCGGTTGTGCGTCTACATGGCTCATTGACAAGTTCACTGGAATTCCTAAATTCACTGTCAATCTCATTTTAACAAAAAAAAAATGGGCAAACGAAAGGTCGCACACTGACTGACGGGCAAAAAGTTTGCAGAGTGAAACACTGCGGAGACATGAAAAGAGCGACTGATGTGGATCCAGACTTCATTTCAAGCATCGTATACTAAAGAAAATGTAGCATAGACCCTGTGACGTTTCACAAATTTGCCCCAATACAACGTTGTAACGACTTTCAGTAATTTTAATTATTTTATCAACTTTAATATAAGCCTCGATTCTAATAAATAGCGAGTTATTTAGGTAAATACATTACATAAAACTAACAATAATGACAAATTAATACATCTTGTTACAAATTAGCAAAAATGTGGCAGTTTGTTAAAATCAAATAATATTTGGCGACGTTCGTCAAAAGTCACTACGTTAGTCTGCATTTGCTAGGGATGGCGTATACGATAATTGGATTTTCGATTTTTTTATACATAAAATTTAACTATCGTAATAAGTATTAATTCATAGTGGATCTTGGCCTATTTAAAGATAGATACAAATCATACAATATATAAGAAAGTCAGTATAATGAAAATTAGGAATTAAAACGTCAGTTTAAAGAAAAACAATTTTTCGACTTATGAATAAACGATTCGATTTGTAAAAAAAAAACGATTTTACCCCATCCCTTTGAGACATTACATTTCAAACGTCACAGGAACAATGCTACTTTTTCTTGAGTATAACTGGTGATGAAACATGATGCTTTCAGTATGAGCTTCTTACAAAGCGCTATAGCTCGGAATGGAAGGGTCCATAATCGCCGAAACCAAAAAAAGTGCGCATGAAGAAGAGCTGAATCATGACTGTTCACCGTTTAGGAACTGTGTTCCTTAAAGGAGAAATGATGATGATGGTTTGTTGATAAATAAAATTCGTTTATAGTTTTGATAAATAAAACCACAGGACTATGGTGTCGACAGATGTGCTGCCCTCTCGCTCTAACATGGAATGCGCTCCACGCCTGACAATGAGTTGAATGACCGGCGTGTAGACCTTGCACTTGTTTGTTTTGAATTGTCAAGGTATGCAAAGGTCGTATCGCAGGTCATTGACCGAGCGTACGAACGCCACAACCGTTTTCCTTGATTCCAAAGGAATTATCCATTAGAAGTTCACACCAAAAGGTCGAATGGTCAACGCCAATGTGTACTTGAGTGTTTTGAATCATATGGGTCAGGATTTTCGAGTTCAACCCGAATACCGTGAACAAGGTGCATGGTCTTTGTTGCACGAAAGTGCACAGGTGTACATAAGCAAGATTTAACGCGACTTCTTGGCCAAAAAAAGTGTCGATTACTAGTGCTGATTAAAGTGCAAATGTAAATGTTAATAGAAGGTGTGGTATAGGAGGACTAACGAAAGTGTGGTTGAATAAAATTAATGATGTTCTTTGAAATAAAAAAAAATAAAGAAAATCAGAGAAATCGTGTGAATTTTAACCTTTCCCTTCCTGTGCTAAAAAAATCCGCGCGTTCCGGTGCTGTGTATTCAATACACATGTAAAAATAAGCGATTTCAAATCGAAAAAATTAGAATATTCATAGCCAATCGTTAAAATTAACGAAATTTGAAGTCAAAAGTGATAATAATTGAAATTTAATTGCTGAAAACACGAAAAAAACATCGGCCGACATTCACAAAACGGGTGAAGCGACCACCTCAAACGAATGCCCGCGAACTACTGAAGCGAGAGAAGTGAGCGAACTGAGATTCTATTTCTTGCGTTCCCATATACTGAAGTAGAGTGAGACGTGAATAGCGTCGCATCCTCACACGTAGTGGTTTTTTTAGAATGAATATACCTACGTCACACACTGGCACACGTTTGATTGTATCGGTGAATTTATTCGCGATTTTCACAAAATGTATATGATGTGGCCGATAAGTGCTAATTATTATTAATATTATTTTTTCATTCAATGCGTAAATGTATTACGGAGGAATACCTAAAATCTGAACCCAGTATTTATTATATTTATAGAGATATTAAAGTGTTTAGAAGCAATGTGTACTAATAACACATCACAGGGAAGGAAGGGTTAAGAGAAGATGTGTAGGAAATTTTAGTTATCTGTTCTCTTTGCCTATCCCGACAGGTAAATGACGTTATGTATAATACCCAAAATGATTAAAAATTCTTTGAAGGTGAACAAACCGCCAGACTTCATACAGTATTGCATGATTTTATTCCTATGGTCACTCCATCGCCCCCTGTAACGACACCAATTAGTCTCCCCCCTCCGTAAAGCTAAGTGTCCCCTCTTTTTACAGCAAATTTGCAAAATACAACCATTTTTTGCACGCTTACATTTTTATGTCGAAGGGATTTGCAAGGGGTTCAGAATTGTCGACACCATAGTCCAGTGGTTCAAACCCATACTTATTACCCAACAATCGAGTCTTGTACTGGTTTTACACGAAGGCCTTTTTTCGTGTTAACGTATTGTTTGATTATCTAGTATAAATAATTGAGCATTCAACGTTTTAAACAACAGCTTTGCAATAAAAGTGACCAAAATGCAAACATGCGTATCATTACGCCGTTTTCCTGTCGAGGTAGGCAGAATAAAGACAACGCCAGATTTTCTTAACACAACACATATATTTCGCTAATTCTACATCCATACACCTTCTCATACCACTCCAACGATTTGTCAGACTTTTTTACATTTCGTTCTTTTTCTTTATAACACAGGGATCATGTCGAGGAATTGTGCATTTTTGTAATTTTTATCTTAGATGATGGAGGAGTAAAGAGGGATATAGAACAGCATAGCGCTAGGAAACAAAGTCAATGGGGCACTGAAATATACGAGTATGTATATATGTATACTCAAACCGGACAGTATCATAATCTGCTAAGATGATAGTCCACGAAAGTATTTTGGTGTCCACTTTGATGTGTGGGAGTGAAGCGTGGACGTGGAAAATGACAGAGGAGCTGAATAAATACACTACACCTAAAGCGATTTGTTTTTACATGCTATATGTCCTCAGTAAGATACAGGCAAAATCCTAGTTTACTGGGGACACGACAAATGAAAGGCAACAAACCCAGATCCATTAAACTTGTGTTTCCGAATTAAATTACTTGTTGTTTTTTCGCAAATATTTGGTGTCATATGTTAATATCACACACGTGTTCACACACACTCGCACATACATGCATAGAAATATACAAACTTACACACACACACAGACAAACACTGACAAGCACAAACACACGCATACCGACACACACACGCGCGCTTGCGTACACACACGCACGCACTTATTTATTTAACACTTTTATTGCAAATACAATCTGGCTGGCTTATTGCCCGGCGGCAATCTCTTCCAACCAACCTGACAAAGGTAAATGAAGCAAGTTATGTGGTCACATAAATCATTCAAATGACTATCCACGAAATCCATAAACATATACGTGAGCACATGCCCACGAACCCCACAAAGACGGACAATCACCCAAACATTATTTTTCATATAAAGTGAGATATCATCAATCAAAAGGAAAGGAAGGGATGGTGGAGAGGAAAGGAAAAGAAAAATCAGGAATGAAACACGTTATTTTACTGACTAGAAATTAAGAGGTTTTTCAGTCCCTTCTTAAAGCATGCCAAGGAAGGAGCGAGTCTTATATTGGTTCGTAACTGATTCCAGAGTCTCACTGCATGACAGACTGCACACTCACATACAAATATACACACATATACACGTAAACACACCAACAAACATATGATACACACGCGCGCGCATACACACATACGCACACACACACACACACACACACACACACACTCAAAACGCTCAAACGCAAAAGTGTTGACACTTAACACTTGCCTTACTGTGCTAAAAAATTCCGCCAGCCACGGTGCTGGACGCTAAGCGTCCAGTGAAAAATGTATGTTTTAAATTAAAATAATGCAAAGTCTGTCAGGCAATTTTTTGTAATAAGCCATATAAATAATTTTATTACGTATTAAAACGTCGAATAATCAAATACAATATAAGTCCCGGTCACTCGATATCCATCACAGGGTGGCAAGTGTTCAAATGAACACTACACCTTAATTCGAATGTGTTACTATCACGTATCGGAAGATCTACTTTATAGTTCGTCTATAATTTGTAAATTTTTTATAAAATATGTATTTTTTAACATCTAATGGTCTAATCTAGTGGCCTGAGTACCTAATCTAAAGGCCGCAGCCATCACCTTTATTTTTTCTAATATTTTTAATCTCCAACTAATTGTGTGTTCAAATCCTGAATTAGAGCGCCCTCGAAGAGAGTATACTCTCGAAACGGCGCTATATAAAATGTAATTTTATTGTTATTATATTATAAAATCATTCTAAAATAAGTTCATATGCACATATTTATATTTTAAAATCAGTTATTTTGATATCGTTCTGCATAATTTATCGGGCGGTATGAGAACATGTCGCCATATTGCTGATGACGTTTCGCTTTGCGTGCTTTAAATAAAACGTCGGGAAACAATTATGTATTGTGCGAAGTCGGCGCCAGTGAACTTGTCAATTCAAATACATATATAATAGAAAATATATTAAAAAAAATTATTTCACTCAGTTAAAAGTATCGTTCTTTTTCATTGGAGTCTCTTGAAAGGAATTAATCCAAAAGAACTCCAAGAAAACTCCTACATAGGCTTTACAAGAAGTTCTAGTCCGATTTCCAGCATGTGTTATGTGAACTGCGAGTTACTCGCTTATTATGATAGTTCTTAACTTTTCCTTTACTGTGATAAAAAAATCAGCACATTCGGGTGATGTGTATTCAATACACGTGTAAAAATGAGCGAATTAAAATCGAAAAAAAATAAGAAAAAGCGTAGCCAATCGCTTAAATTAATTAAATTTGAAGTCAAAAGTGATAATAATTGAAATTTAATTGCTGAAAACATGAAAAAAAAAACCATCCGACGACGTTCACAAAATGGGCAAAGCGACCATCTTGAATGCATGCCCGAAAGCTACTGAAGCGAGCGAACTGAGATTATATTTCTTGCGTTCCCATATACAGAAGTAGAGTGAGACGTGAATAGCGTCGCTTCCTCACCCATAGCGTTTTTTTTAGAATGAATATACCTACGTCACACACTGGCACACGTTTGATTGTATCGGTGAATTTATTCCCGATTTTCACAAAATATCTCTGATGTGGCCGATAAGTGCTAATTATTATTAATATTATTTTTTCATTCAATGCGTAAATGTATTACGGAGGAATACCTTAAATCTGAAGCCAGTATTTATTATATTTATAGAGATATTAAACTTTTTAGAAGCAATGTGTACTTGTTACACATCACAGGGAAGCAAGGGTTAAGAGAAGATGTGTAGGAAATTTTAGCTATCTGTTCTATTTGCCTATCCCGACAGTTAAATGGAGTGAAGTAGAGTGAGACGTGAATAGCGTCGCTTCCTCACCCATAGCGGTTTCTTTAAGAATGAATATATCTACGTCACACACTGGCACACGTTTGATTGTGTCGGTGTATTTATTTCCGATTTTCACAAAATATCTCTGATGTGACCGATAAGTGCTTAATTATTATTAATATTATATTTTCATTCAATGCGTAAATGTATTACGGAGGAATACCTTAAATCTGAACCCGGTATTTATTATATTTATAGAGATATTAAAGTTTTTAGAAGCAATGTGTATTAGTTACACATCACAGGGAAGGAAGAGTGTTTTCCACAAATGTTTTAGCCCTTTAACTGCCAAAAGCGTCTTAAGACGCATAATTTTCTGTGAACGGAGCGCCGCTCATACACAAATTACGTCTTAAGACGCGCCGTTTTAAATGGGATTTTACTAAAGAAAATAAATTATTTAAAATGTACAAATATATTGAACACATAGTGGCATCTATTGTGAATATCTTTGCATACTTAGAATTGAAACAGAATTTGTTTTTACCACTTTAAACGTAAATTAAAGAGAGCTTTGTCGTCGGAACAACTGATGGCGCTCAGGGTTGTGTAATAGCCGTTTATTTGCCGGGATTTTTAGGAATCCCCGAATTTCTATCGATGTTTTGCGTATATAATTTTTCGTCTACAGAATACAGTTTTATTTCGTGTTCCATGTATAGCGGTTCATATTATATTTGAAACTTATTTCGCGGTAGAATTTTCTGATTTTTATTTCTGTTGAATAAGTTTTATCATAATTACTTTATGAGAGAAAAAAAAGTGTTTTGACATAGTTATTTCGCATTTTGTCAGTGTATTTTCGTGCTAAATTTTACTATTGTGCCTGTTGTGTTGTGAATCTGTTAGTTTATTTTATAAGCTTACGAGTGTCGGAACCTAATCGCACGTTGTCAAATTTTTATGTACATTTTTTTTATACGTTATAAAGTTTTTGATATTCGATCCACTCAAAATGGAAGAAGAGCCTAGTACGTCTCAAAACACTCAACCGTGCGGAGAATTTATGGACAGAGTTGCCGTCACTGCCGACTCTGATGACAGTGATTTTAGTGTCGATTCTGACGATGAGGAACCAGATGTGTCGAACGTTCCCGGGTTTGATGAATCGGCACCAGTTTTTGAATGGAAAACGGATGACTTTATTCCCATTGTCAACTCGTTCTCTAGCTCAAAATCAGGAGCGGATGTAGAGAGTGTTGGTACCAGAGAAGTAGACTTTTTCAAACTGTTTATGAACAGCACGCTTATGAATTTTATCGCCGATCAATCCAATAAGCAGTACCAATACGTCAAAAACAACTGCAACGAATTAAGTTGGAGGCTAAAACAGTGGGTAGACGTAACAGTCGAAGAATTATACCTCTTTCTTGCGATATCTATTTTGATGGCCTGCAACTCAAGGAATAAGATAGAAGATCACTGGTCTACTGATATATTGTTGTTTTCACCAATATATTCCGATACCATGTCCCGCAACCGATTCCAGATAATTCTTAGAATGCTTCATTTCTGCGACAACACGCAACAAGCAAGTGGAGACAAGATGTTCAAAATACGATTCCTCGTTGACCATTTCAAAAGCATTTTTGGACAATACATGTATCCTTACATGAATATATGTATCGATGAAAGTTTGTTGCTTTTCAAAGGCAGGTTGTGGTTTCGTCAATATATTCCGTCTAAAGCCAGCCGTTTCGGCATAAAATTTTTTGTCATATGTGATTGTGCTACGGGTTATGTATTAAATTTTATTGTTTATACTGGAAAATCGACAAAATATGTGACACACCCACACATCGGTATTTCGGGCAGTGTAGTTATGTCACTAATGGAGCCATATTTAGATCGTGGACACACGTTGTATGTGGATAATTGGTACACCAGCCCAACTTTGTTTCAAAAACTACACGCCCGAAAAACAAATGCTTGCGGTACTGTTAGGATGAGCCGAAAAGGAATGCCAAAACTAACTGAAAAATTAAAAAAAGGCGAAATGAAAGCTTTTCACACAGTTACCGTTTCGGCACAAATTTGGAAGGATAAAAGTGAGGTATCGATGCTTACAACTCTGCATCCTGCTAACCTTACCGATACAGGAAAAACCACCTACCGACATGAATCAATATTCAAACCTGAATGCGTTCAGGACTACAACAAAAATATGGGTGCGGTCGATAAATCTGACATGGCACTGTCAAATACACACTCATCGCGAAAAACGATGAGATGGTATAAAAAAATGTTTTTCCACCTTTTGGACCTTTCTTTATTAAATGCCCATATATTACACTGTCAAAAAACGGGGAAAACGGGTGCCGCTAGCACAATTTCAGTTAGAAGTAATTCGGCAACTTATACATGAGCACAAACGTGATGTGACCTCCAAATCCGCGCCAAGGAAGAGCCAATCGGAATTACCATCACGTTTAACAGAAAGGCATTTTATGGGTAAATTACCTACAAAAGAGGGTAAAGTTAAATCAATGAAGAGATGTGTAGTGTGTTTGTCCAAAAAAATACGGAAAGAATCGAGATATCAATGCAAACAGTGCAAAGTGGCTCTCTGCGTGGATACTTGTTTTGAGACTTATCATACGATAGAAGACTTTTAATTTTTTTAAATCATAGTGTGTGTGTGTGTGTATACTTTTAATATTAAACTAACATAAACAATTACTTTTGACATATAATTTAGTTTTCATATTTTCTATGACAAATTTTGTGACAACCCTGCACCATGAACAATTAATTTTATGATTATGGATAAATGACGGCACGACTGGCGCGCTCTTCATTTATTTGGTAAGTTTTATAAATAAACTTTATTACACTTTCAATAACGATATGTTTAGAAGGTTTTATTTTTGTCGTAAAATTCGCGGCGTGCTGGGTACCGCCATACATGTACCTGCCGGCAGTTAAAAGGTTAGGGAGTGGATTGGACGTGAGTAAAAAAGATGGACTGTATAAAAAACAAAAAGCCTGCGAAATTAAATAAATACTCGTTTCTTTTTTACATTATTTTATATTTTAACACGACAGATTTTAATATTCAAACATCGTTAAATAATTATTGTTATTTAGCTGAGGAATATCATAATTTGAAAATGCTAAATAGAAATACAAAACAAAGTCGCGAAAACTACAGTTTGAATAAAATATTTTTGTCTATATCTAAATTCGTGTTACGGCTTTGTGCCCATGTGCAGGATGAAAAGACACATTTTATATATCTTTCTTTCTCGTTCTTGAAAAATAATTATGAGAAAGAGCGAGATAAGTAAACTTATGACTTTCTGTTACTTTTATTCAAACACGAGTTGAGTTTCATAGACAATAAAAAAAAATCTATCCTAGATTCAAACCATTCAGAAAAAGAAATCTATAAAGAATTATTCAACCTTTGCTAATAATTCTTTAAAAGCTTTTGAAAAAGTTTTATATTTCCACCGCTAGATGGATTTTCGGTTTTCTGATACAACGTAGAGCATAACATTTATTATGTAACAAATTCATATAATAATATCTCTATTTATCAGACAAAGCAATTCAATTTGTCTACATCAATAATGTAAGTTTCGTTGTTTTGTGATTTTGTGTAATCATCTGGAACTATACGATATATTAAACAACGATTCTCAAACTGTTCACTAAAAATTTTGAAACATTTTAGTAATATAATAAGTTGTCCGTAATCAATTAATTTATTTTTTTAAACAACTGACTGCAATTTGGCGAAAGTAACCGATATTTTTTAAACAGTAATTCACGTTTCAGAGAGGACACCATTTTCAAACGTCATGTTTTTTTTACAATTCAAATATTATGTAATAATTAATATTATTATATTTGGTAGTATCATATCGATCTCTGTGACCTAGTTGTTAAAACACCTGTCTCCCAAACAGAAGGATGCGGGTTCAAATCCTGCTAAAACCCAGACTTCAAAAAAAAAAAAAAAGGATTCCAGTCTAATTTTACTTGAGTCTTCTTGAACATCTTTCTGGTTAGCTGGAAGAGATTCTTCTCCCTGTCTCCATCCCAACTCACTGTCTGCGAAGACTATTGGGGTCAGCTCTCCTCGTCCTTAGGTTGTATGCTCTTCTGCCCCGGACTACGTCCCCCAGGCCGTGCCTCCGCATCAGGTTATCTTTTTGCACCACCCATGAATTATTTGGTCTTCCTCTGGTTGTTATTCGAGGAAAATCCATCATGGAGATTGCCTGGTGCACAATGTGATCGGGTGCTCTGCGTCCAACGTGCCCATACCATCTCAATCGCCTCTCCTCCATCTTACTGTTGATGTCTGTAACACCCAGGCTTCCACGAATGCGTAAGCTTTTTATTTTGTCTCTTAGGGACACACCTGCTGACCATCTTAGCATGCGCATTTCAGCAGTTTCTAGTTGCCTAGAGTAAGAGTTATACACCGTCCAGCATTCGGAGCCATAGAGGAGTGCGGGTCTGACAATCGTTTGGTATACTTTTCCTTTTAACTTTACTGTCATTTTCGGATCACATAGAACTCCCGTCATCGATCTAAACTTCATCCATCCCACACTAATTCTATGGTTGGCTGGAAGATATTGCCACACGGTAATAAACCCGCTAAGTTGTACTGTTTACGACGAAAGTGTTATACAACACAATAATCTACGTGTTAATATATTCTGCGATTGATGTGTTTGAATACAATCTAATGAATACAATCTGGCGAGCTTATTGCCAGACGGCAATCTTTCCAACCAACCAACCATGATTGGAAAGACGCTGAAAATTTTCGGCGAGATAAGAGGCGGTGGGATAGTTAAGGATATTATACAATCTATTTATTTCTTTATTTTTTCAAAACAGGCTTAGCCCAATTATTTTGAAAAATACAAGACATTAAAAAAGAAGAAAAATTACATAGAAAAAAATTATATAAAATAAAAAATAATGTATATGCATACAAACGAGTATATACACACAAACATAATATGATACATATATATTCACAGTCACTTAAGTATGTTGATGAGTGCTTTCTAACGCGCTCAATCTTAGAAGATAATTTACTTTTGCTTTTGGTAATGTGATATGAAATATGTCAATATCCGAAGCAGTCCCGTTCACAAGAGTTAAGGCCGTACCAACAGGCATAGCGGCTGGGAGGCCCCGTTCTTGCGTATGTTATTGAGAACACTTCTTGCCGGCGCAGTCTCTTGTAATTGTTAGGAACATTTAACGCTAATCTTGTAGTAATGCTGGACAGCTCATCACAACTCCTCGAACGAGTTTGACAACGTATACCAGGAGACAGATCTCTTCTTACGCTCAAGGAGTTATACCCGAGCATGCCCAGCAGAAACTGAGTAGGATAAAGCCACGGATAGACACCGAACTCTCTCATATAGAGATATCGTAGATATTTCTTTTGTACTTTCTCCACCATGAGTGAGTTCTGCGCCCCCACCGGGCTCCAAATGCAAGCATTGCTTTCTAATTTGCTACGGATCAATGAATTAAACAACGTTTTGAGCACCATTTGGTTTTCAAACAACTTAGAGATTTTCATAACAAATCCTAGTTTTATAAGCTGAGTTGCACATAAATTCTATGTGAGGACCAAACGCGAGATTGCTGTGGAACAAGACATCCAGATCTTTAATATTATCTGTGCGGGGTACAGGTATAGATTCTAGTGTATATCTATGGAATTTCAAGACGTGTGAGCGATGATACGACATAATTTTGCAATGCATTGAAATATAATTTATTATTGTGGCTCCACTCACAAACGTTGTTCAGATCTGACTGTAGGTCTAAGCAGTCGGTATAAGAACTAATTTTTTGAAGATAGTATATGAATTTGGGGTCTATTTCTAACATTCAACCAGTTCGATGCCTTCTGGTATGAAGTTATATGATCGTACTTACGTAGGCTGAAAATGAATCTTAGACACACATTTTGAGGACGCTGTAATTTGTCCAGCTGTTCCTCTGTAACATCCAAGTAACATACGTCCGCATAGTCCAGAATCGGAAAGAGCAGAGATTGTACGAGTAAAATTTTGGTTTAAAAATAATGTAAATATGTTAATGAAAAATATTTTGATAGAATGCGCCACTGATTTGAAGATTATCTGAGTTGAAATATGGAGTTACTTGTATATGATTCCTGGAATTAATTTGTGGCCAGAGATGTTTCGGAATTATTTTAAAACAATATTGGATATATTAAATTTATTATGGAAATAAAAAAAAACAATATTTTGTTGTATTTTAAGAATATACAATAAATTTATTTGTTTAAATACTATGCGTATCCAGAAAGTAAGTGTACTGAGGCTCTCACGACCGGGTGGATTTTATTTTCGACATGTTGGCTACACTTCCGTGTAGCCTGACCCTTCCCCTCCGCAACGAGACCGGTTCGAGGTCAGTACGTTGAGAAGTGTCGACGCGACAACACGTTTCGTGAAAAATATCAATCCAATCTTCCGCCAAGTGCGAAATACGCGGCGTCATCCGTTATCTCGTTTGGAAGGGAAAATCTCCGGTTGAGGTTTATAATGAGGTGAAAACTGCATATAGTGATAAAGCTATGAATTGTACAAGTGTGTTCAAGTGGTGTCGCGAGTTTAAAAGTGGCGTCACACCTCTTCACCCTCCGCCAAAAAGTTCAAAACCACAATTTCAGCCAAGAAAATCATGGCATCCGTGTTTTGGGACTGTCAAGGCATAATTTTAATTGAATATATGCCTCAAGGGGAGACCATCAACTCTGCAAGATACTGTGAGACCCTAAAAAAATTGCGGAGGGCGATTCAGAACAAGAGGAGAGGCATGCTGACAAAGGGAGTCTGCCTGCTGCACGACAATGTCAGACCACACACGGCCAACGCCACGAAGGAACTGCTCACCTCGTTTAAATGGGATGTCCTGAACCATCCCGCGCATTCCCCTGACCTAGCACCTTCAGATTACTATCTCTTTACCTCCCTGAAGCTGCACATGGGTGGAAAAAGGTTTTCAACCGACGAGGAGGTAAAGGAGGAGGTGGAAAAGTGGACGGAGGAGCTGGCGGGAAACTACTTCGAGGAAGGCATCAAAAGGTTGATACCCCGCTTCACCACCTGCATTGAGAGGAATGGCAACTATGTCGAAAAATAGCTTACATATGTACTACGGTAACTACGTATTTTTTTTGTTTAAATTAAAAAAATTGTAACCTACAAAAATTCAGTACACTTACTTTCTGGATATGCCTCGGCATAAATAAATCATTACGCCATTGCTATATCGAAAAACCCAAACAAGCTTAATCGTTTTTTTACATTAGTACACTTTCTTATTCAACTTCTACGATTTCTCTGACTTTCCACGTTTTATTCTTTCGAAATATAATTCACAATAATTTATTCATTGGTTATTATTCTACAATACAACGCTCTCCGCTTACTTTTTTTAAAAAAATTACCTGTAAGCGAGTATGAACGCACGGGTGCGTCTGAACCTAACTTATCATCTGCGTCCACTTAGATGATTACCTGTGATGACAATATATGACAGTATATGGGGTAATGTAATAAGGGATGTATGTATACTTAAGGGTGATAAGTTGAGTAAGATGAACAAAATGAATATACAGTGTACATGTAAGTGTAATGTTTAGTTGTAAGAATTGTTATCTAGTTATAAGTTAGTATGTAGGTGTTAACTACTTCTTAGAAATTATGTATTAAGATTTTTTTAAATAAAATCATGTGTAGGAAATTATAATTAAGGTAGATCCTTATTATAAAAGGTCTTTAAAATTGAGCGGTTTCTTAAATTCATTTTTTTAAATTCTTGAAATAAAACACATATGTAATTCGATTTGATTTAAAAAAAATTTATTGGTCTCTGAAGTATAATGTATGACATTGAAATATAAAAAAAAAACAATATCCGCCAAATGTCCACCTATTGCAGCTCCACAGATGTCAACTCTTTTGTCAAAATTTTCGATGTCATTTTGGCATACTTGCGGTTCTAACTCACCGATAACGCGAATAATTTCGTCCTTCAGCTCAGGAATTGTTAGGGGGTCATTCTTATAGACCTGGCTTTTCACGTAACCCCAGAGAAAATAGTCCAACGGTGTCAGATCACATGATCTTGGTGGGCAATTAACATCACCGTTTCCGGAGATTACAATACATTAAATAATTCAACAACTTATATACCTGGCTTATTGCCATGTGTCAATCTCTTCCAACCAATCAGAAATATGTTAAAGAGTTTTTGAATGAAAATTAGACATTAAACCTTTTTATTAATCTGTGTTCCAACGGAAATCGAATCCATCAACCTCCAATTGGAAGACATGCGTCTTGCCACAAAAGTTATATATCACATTTATTATTAATCACTTCATTCCGTATTAGTTATTTATTATTAATTTCATGTTTACAGGTCATCAAGACTGGCTGGCCAAATCAAATCCACTCCGTTCTACCTACTTCAATGACAGCACCCCAGCAACCTGTTGACACATCAAGTAAGCTATTTTTTATTATACCGCCTTATATTTTACAGGAACATGTGTTTGTGTATTCAACCGTTACTAATATTCACCGACCTACCACCAACGGTATAGACAGAAATGGAATTTCTAACGAGTGTTACAAGATCATTCAGAAATTTTTCAACACTGATATAAAAGTTTATACAAAACTAATTGCTCTATTGAAAAAAGCTAATGGCATTTTTTATTGTAAAGTAGAAAATCAAGAAATTAATTAATTTACACTACAACAATGTGCCAATGACTATTTTTAATAAAAAAAATAATTCGGTTGTGTTGATTGAACGAGGATATACAAGAAAACATCGTCATCATCAATGCCTGATAACATAACAATTCGGTTGTGTTGAATGAACGAAGATATACAAGAAAACATCGTCATCATCAATGCCTGATAACATAATAATTCGGTTGTGTTGAAAGAACGAATATACAAGAAAACATCGTAATTATCAATGCCTGGTAACATAACAATTCGGTTGTGTTGAATGAACGAATATATACAAGAAAACATCGTCATCATCAATGCCTGATAACATAACAATACGGTTGTGTTGAATGAACGAGGATATACAAGAAAACATCGTCATCATCAATGCCTGATAACATAACAATTCGGTTGTGTTGAATGAACGAAGATATACAAGAAAACATCGTCATCATCAATGTTTGATAACATAACAATTCGGTTGTGTTGAATGAACGAAGATATACAAGAAAACATCGTCATCATCGATGCCTGATAACATAACAATTCGTAATTTAGCGAATAGATTTGAACAGTACGGAACGACCACAGTATCTCTCCGTTCAGGAAAGCCAACAACCACCCGTTTTGAAGAAAGCATCGCCTCTGTTGGTGATAGTGTTGCAGAGACTCCAGAAACACTTTTAAGAAGACGTGTTTAATAATGAAATATTTCTTCACGCTTTCTTTGACGAATTAAAACAAATTTTACATATTTTCTTACAAAGTCTAACTAGTGTAAAAGCTATTGCCTATAGATCATTGTCGGCGTTCGAAGTGCAGTAACAAGAATTCTTGTTTGTGCTTCCCTGGTGATGAAGTGAAAACTTTGAAAACAATAGAGTTATAGTGTTATATCAAATGGAATCAACAGTGTCTTACTTAATTAAATAAACAATTTCTTTAAACTTCCAGTGTTAAATCCTTAACTAGAAATTAAATATATAACATTTAAATTAATAAAAAAAGAAAACATAACACCTAAGATTAATTGTCTAGCAAAAAAAAAAGCAAATAAGGTTTCAAATCAAAGCAAAATAAAATCAGAAACTAAATTGTAAGTAATTTTTTAGAGCATATACTCGTATAATGATTTACCAATTTTTTTTATCAAGATCAAGGGTAGCTCATTTTAAAATTTACTGGCTGAGTATGTGAAAGATCCTTTTAATAATATTAGATTATGGCTCGGAACAAATCGTTGATTTTCTCTGCTTTAAGTTTCATAGCCGAGAAAATCTCTTGCACATGCCAATTTTTTTTTTAAGAGATAATGTGGCATTTTCGATTTTTAAGAGATATGTGGCATTCTTGACATTTATGAATTACACACACAACCTCAGAAAAGAGAGAAAGCAAATAAAAGTTCGTATCAGAACAAAATAAAACATCAACTATTTTGTAAGTAATGTCTGTAGGTACAACTATTTACCATTTTTTTTTCAAGGGCAAGGATAACTCATTCCAGCATTTGCTGGCTGAGTATGAAAAGATCCCTTGAATAATGAAATATTATGACTCGGGACGAGTAAAACAGTTTTTATGCTTCTCGTTTCAAAGCCGTGAAATTTTTTTGGCCATGGTGGTGTTAATACTAAATAAAATAAAATAACTAACTATTTCGAAAGTAACATTTCAGAGAATTTCCGAAGTTACGACTATTTACTCGCTCGTTCAAGGTCAAGGGTAACTCATTCAACATTTGCTGACTGAGTATGAAAAAGATCCCTTGAATAATATTAGATTATGCCACGGGACGAATGATAGAGTTTATCTGCTTCTAACATAGTTTCACAGCCATGTAAACATCTAGCCCGATTATGTTTTTCGAAGAGTTAGACTTTTATCCCTTTCGTCTTGATAATTTTATGCATATCGATATCTTATGTACATACTCGTATCTCGGTGGATTGATTTCCTTAGTTTTTTTAACAAATGATAGCAAAAACAATCTGATGGGCTTATTGTCAGGCGGTAATCTCTACCAACTAACTAGACAAAAGTTATTGATGCGAGTTACATCGTCGCAAAAAAACATTAAAATGTGAACGTGAACATAAACCCCACAAATACGAACAATCACCCAAACATTCCTTTTCATATAAAGTGAGATATCATCAATCAAAAGGAAAGGAAGGGATGGTGGAGAGGAAAGGTAAATCAGGAATGAAACACGTTATATTACTGACTAGACATTAAGAGTTTTTTTCAGTCGCTTCTTAAAGCATGCCAAGGACGGAGCGAGTCTTATATTGATTTGTAACTGATTCCAGAGTCTCACTGCATGGACAGTAAAGGACGACGAACAAAAGAAGAACTGGGAAGGCCAATAAACAATATTTGTTTGAGCGTAGCGCTAGTCCATGATCGGAAAGACGCTGAAAAATTTCGGCGAGATAAGAGGGGGTGGTGGGAAAGTTAAGGGTACTATACAATAGAGATATTATGTGAATTCGGCAACTTTATCTTAAGCATGAATAACATTGTTCCTGTTATCATTAAGTTACATATAGATTTTTATTTTATTTGATAAAATTGAGTTAGACTTTTATCAAATGTAAAATAAAAATTGAGTTAGACTTTTATCAAATGTAAAATAAAAATTGAGTCAGACTTTCATCAAATGTAAAATAAAAATTGAGTTAGACTTATCAAACGTTAAATAAAAATTGAGTTAGAATTTTATCAAATGTAAAATAAAAATTAAGACTTTTATCGAATGTAAAATAAAAATTGAGTTAGTTTTATCAAATGGTATAAAAAATTTTGTTAGACTTTTATCAAATGTTAAATAATAATTGAGTTAGACTCTTATCAAACGTTAAGTAAAAATTGAGTTAGACTTTTATCAAATGTTGAATAAATATTGAGTTAAAATTAATCAAATGTAAAATAAAAATTTTGTTAGACTTTTATCAAATGTAAAATAAAAATTAAGTAAGACTTATCGAATGTAAAATAAAAATTGAGTTAGAATTTTATCAAATGTTGAATAAATATTGAGTTAGACTTAAATCAAATGTAAAATAAAAATTAAGTTAAACCTTTATCAAATGTAAAATAAAAATTGAGTTAGACTTTTATCAAACGTTCGATAAAAATTGAGTTCATGTTAAATAATAATTGAGTTAGACTTTTGTCAAACGTTAAATAAAAATTGAGTTAGACTTTTATCAAATGTAAAATAAAAATTAAGTAAGACTTTTATCGAATGTACAATAAAAATTGAGTTAGTTTTATCAAATGGTATAAAAAATTTAGTTAGACTTTTATCAAATGGCAAATAAAAATTGAGTTCGACTTTTATCAAATGCTAAATAAAAATTCAGTTAGACTTTTATCAAATGGTAAATAAACATTGAGTTAGACTTGTATCGAATGCAAAATAAAAATTGAGTAAGTTTTATCAAATGGTATTAAAAATTAAGTTAGACTTTCATCAAACGTTAAATAATAATTAAGTTAGACTTTTATCAAATGTAAAGTAAAAATTGAGTTAGACTTTTATCAAATGTAAAATAAATAAATATTAAACAACTAGTAATGATGACGGTCAAATTAAAACCGGTCTAACCCAAACTCGATTTTCTTCTATTATTTTAATTTTACCTTTAAGCTGTGCAAACATTTAATTCTTAGTGTATAGATCAGCCATGATAGGTTTAATCAGCCTTAGAAACAGACATCCCTAAGTAACCTGACTTGCTAATCCAAGAGTGCAGGGGAACTAAACCTTTTTCAAAATAAGTACATCACTCAATATTTTTATAACTTAATTAATTCAAAGACAGTGTGATAGCTTGACATTTAAGTATCGTTGATTGTCTTCCGTGGAAAGGCAGATATTTAATTTTTTCCCTTGCATCAGCTCGTGGGGCACTGAAACTATTGGGCTACCCAATTTCTCTCTAGCCATGGGAGGTTTAACCTTCTTTTCCTGTGCTTAACCCTTCCCTTACGGTGCTAAAATTGAAACGCGCGCTCCGGTGTTGGGTAATGAGTACGCGATAAAAAATTAGCGATTTTAAATTGGAAAAATAAGAACATTCATAAATAATCCCCTTAATGAATTATAATTGAAGTTAAAAATTATAATAATTGAGATTTATTTGCTGAAAACATTAAAAAACCATCTGGCAACGCTCACGGAACGGGCGTAGGTCTAATCTATTTGCAAACTCAGAAGCTACTGCGGCTCGGAGCGTCAGTGGCTTACCCCGGCGTGGCTTACGCTTGCGACGATTGAGACAATTGAGATCCTCGCAATTCAGTGGAGTATGCAAGAGTGAGATGCGAATATAGTGTCGCGCTTCCCGCATACTATTCACCTATCGTCAAGACACAAGGTCGAGGCACTCACAGCGTTTAAATGCGAATTTGTTTTCGATCTTCACAAAATACCCACGAAGGAGTCGATAAATTCTGATTATTATTAATATTATTTTTTAAATCAATGCGTAAATATATTATGGAGGAATACCTAAAATCTTAACCTTGTATTTATTATATTTATAGAGATATTGATGGTTATTAGAAGCAACGTATAGAAGATGTTTAATCTAACCCAACACAGGGACGGAAAGGTTAAATAAATCCGCTCGTTTCGGTGCTGTGTATTCAATACACATGTAAAAATGAGCGATTTAATCGGAAAAATAAGAATATTCATAGCCAATCACTTAAATTAATTAAATTTGAAGTCAATTTATGTATTGTATAATTGTTGATAACATGAAAACACCATCGGCCGACGTTCACAAAACGGGGGAAGAGACCAACTTAAATGGATGCCCGAGAGCTACTGAGACCTGAAACTACTCTTGCGAACTGAGATTCTATTTTTTGCGTTCCCACATATCGAAGTAGAGTGATAGTGAGACGTGAATACTGTCGCTTCCTCACCATTAGCGGTTTTTTTAGAATGAATATACCTACGTCACACACTGGCACACGTTCGATTGTATCGGTGAATTTATTCCCGATTTTTACAAAATATCTCTGATGTGGCCGATAAGTGCTAATTATTATTAATTTTATTTTTTCATTCAATGCGTAAATGTATTACGGAGGAATACCTAAAATCTGAAGCCAGTATTTATAATATTTATAGAGATATTAAAGTGTTTAGAAGCAATGTGTACTAGTTACACATCACAGGGAAAGAAGTGTTAAGATGGGAAACTCTCCTCAAGGGCGCTCTAACTCGGGATTCAAACCCACTATAATTGTTTATTATGTAAGAATAAGAAGGTGGTAGATTGGTAACTATGCCCCTTCGATGAGAATTATAACTTGTAAGTTGATACGTTTCTCGTTTGAAAAATTATTTGTTCTAAATCAATCCAATAGGGCTATATGTTATAATAGAGCTTTTACCGTTGATGGCCATGTGGTGTAGAATAGTCTGTTTCCTAGTGTCAGATATATGGGTGACGTGTGCAGCTTTAGTAAGCATTTAATACACACTTTTTGGGAGGTCTTATAAAAAAATATGGGTACTTTGAATCCTGATCTAAAGCGCCCTTGAATAGAGTTAGCTCTCTTAATGACGTTATATTAAACTGACCTTTCATGAACACAAATCCGCCTTAACAAATCCTATAATTTATTCTGAAATGGTTTATCATTGTCACCGTGAAAACCATACTTTTTCTATCGATGATGTCAAATTCTTAGATATCAGTAGTAACGGAAATAAATTGGACAGATAAGAGGCCCTAGAAATTTCTAAGTCAGTGCACCGATCCGAACATCTGTTGAACAGTTATATCCCAAAAATCTCTCCGCTCTTGGCCGAAATCGTCCCATGCCTCCCTAGCCCCTCAGCCCCCAACCGTTGAAGCGTGTATATCGGTACTAGTTCGAACAGCATTTAGTCTTGTTTGTGCTTCCCTGAAGATGAGGTGTGCACCTTGAAACTGGTAGGGTTATACCGTTACAAAAAAGTAGAATAAACAGTGTTTGATAAAAATAAATTACAATGTCTTTAAACCTCCATAACGTTAATGCCTTAACTATAAATAACATAAACTGACCTTTTATTATTAATATGCAATAGAGGCTCCCGATTAAGCAACCTTTTTTGGGTTAGATCCGGAATCGAATCCGATATCATTGGGTGGAAATTAAGCATTTTACCTACTAGACTCTGTAGGAAGTACTTTTGAATAAGATGAACAAAACAGCTTTAATATGGTTTGGACACGTAGAAAGAAAAAAAATACAAAATAATGATTTAGTGAGTATACAAATTAGAAGTGCAAGGTGTGCGTAGAATAGGCGGACCTAAGAAAACGTAGCTGGATCAAATGGACCAGATTTTTAAAGAATGTTTTGTATGGGGCGGCGAAAGTTTCCAGAAAATACACTGTCTTGTTAACCCTTCTCTTACGGTGCTAAAATTGAAACGCGCGCTCCGGTGTTGGGTAGTGAGTACGCGATCAAAAATTAGCGATTTTAAATTGGAAAAATAAGAACATTCATAGATAATCCCCTTAATTAATTATAATTGAAGTTAAAAATTATAATAATTGAGATTTGTTTGCTGAAAACATTAAAAAACCATCTGGCAACGCTCACGGAACGGGCGTACGTCTAACCTATTTGCAAGCTCAGAAGCTATTGCGGCGCGGAGCAGTAGTGGCACACCCCGGCGTGGCTTACGCTTGCGACGATTGAGACAATTGAGCTCCTCGCAATTCAGTGAAGTATGCAAGAGTGAGATGCGAATATAGTGTCGCGCTTCCAGCATACTCTTCACCTATCGTCAAGACACAAGGTCGAGGCACTCACAGCGTTTAAATACGAATTTGTTTTCGATCTTTACAAAACACCTACGATGTAGTCGATAAATTCTGATTATTATTAATATTATTTTTTAAATCAATGCGTAAATATATTATGGAGGAATACCTAAAATCTTAACCTTGTATTTATAATATTTATAGAGATATTGATGGTTATTAGAAGCAACGTGTAGAAGATACCCAACACAGGGAAGGAAAGGTTAATGGAGCTGTTGCCCTCGAGCTAAATATTGGGTAGCCCTGCTGTTGAGTATCTTCATGTATTCCAACGTCTGATGAGACGTCTTCTAAGACCTGTCATCATGTATTCATGAAGGAAATCTTGTCAAATGGAATTCTTAAATGAGAGATCATAGATTTAGATTAATACTTTCATCATGTCCTTCTTAAAGGTTCACGTAAACCTGAAACTCATGCAGTCGCGTCTTTCAAATAGAAAAAAAGTTGTTGTGAGTGTAGAAAAAATATTTTTTGGAATCTCCACATAGGCATATGAGTGATTTAAGGGTAGTTTTTAGATAAATATGGGGTTGGAATTGTGTATACGATATATGGAACCTTTAAGACGATGCTTTAATACATGCGGCCCTCGACTTTCGCACATAATTGGTTCCTGAAAATGTGTGTGAATGTTGAATGTTCGAAAGTAAAGGAATGTAAAAAAAAAAAAAAAAACATAAAAAATTGTATTTTAAAATATTTATTTATCAATATTATATATTTATTTATCAATAATATATTAAAAATATTTATTTATCAATATACATAATTAAGTTAACGAGGCGTGTTTATGTTATGTGCTTTCAGGTGTTTTCTTTATACACTTGTCAAGAGTTAGTTGAATGCCACCTTTCTTTTCTCTTCTTGATAAAGAGTTCTGTAACACGCTGTGCCTTTCTCAATCGCCCTACGTACTCGAGATATACGTTCTCCATTGCTCTTCCATCACATTCTTCCATGATGTCTTGACGATTTTATCAGCTTCTTCTTCCTCACTTCCATTGTGTATTCCATTTAACTCTTGTCGCTCAATTAAGTATTCATTCGACAGAGGTACCGAGTGAGATTCAATCAACTCATTAACATCTCCGTTGTTGACGTCCAAGTTTAGTTCATTCATTAGGCTGACTATTTCATCTGTGACAGTTTCCGGAGTTTCTTCAGAATTTATAAAATCACTCGTCATTTGTGCCTCCAATATTGTTTATTGCGTTCCATATATTATAGTTCTTCCAAAAAAGTGGGAGTGACTGCATGGAAGCGAACAATATTTGCATTATCGATAAAAATCTTATAAAAATTGAAATTTTTTAAATGTGCGAAATAGCGAATTATGCGAAAGTACACTGTGCGAAAGTCTAGGGCCGCCTGTATTTTAAAATCCGATCAAAATACAACCTTTCCCAGTGCCCGGCTTACAAACATACATAACAAGACGACGCTCTACGAAACCGAAGTTAGCCGATTATGGCCGACTGTCTCTTTCTTAAGCCCGATATGTATTACTAACCGCTGGGTACTGTACCATCATGCCACCTCCTCCTATCAGGATAGGCAGAGAAGCCAAGCGCCATATGGTCTTATCTCAACTGCCATCCCTCGCCTTAACACTTTAAAATCTTATCAAGATCCAGACAACCTATTCCAGTGCCTGCCTTATATACATACATAACCATCACGTCCTCTGCCTGGGTTAACAGAAAGGACTGATCGCCAGACTTTCCTATCTCGACATATATCCTTTGCCTCAACACTTTAAAATTCGATCAAACTCAAGACAACCTTTCCCAGTACCTGCCTTATATACATACATAACCATCACGTCCTCTGCCTGGATAAGCAGAAAGGACAGATCGCCAGAGTTTCCTATCTCGATGCATATCTCTCGCCTTAATACTTTAAAATCCAATCAAAATTAAGACAATCTTTCCCAGTGCCTGACTTAAATACATGAGTATCATCAAGCCATCTCCTGGGGTAGGCAGTTAGGATAGAGCACCATACTTTTCTATCTCAACACATATTCCTCACCATAACACTTTAAAATCCAATAAAAATCAAGACAATCTTTCCTAGAGCTCAGCTTGCATTTTCTTCTTTCCAGTGTCATGTCAGGTCTCCCTAACGTTAAATATCACCTGAGAGTAGATATCTTTGTCTCCGGCAGCCCGAAAAAGATTTCCAACGCCCCTTATGACAGTCCAATCAAGTATATTGCGGAGCCAGGAGATTTGCCTCCTGCCAACACCTCTTCGACCCTCTATTTTGCCTTGGATGATCAGGTGCAGTAATTTGTACTTTGCTCCTCTAAGTACATGACCCAAATAGGACACCTTTCGGATTTTAATATTAGTCAGCAACTCTCTATCAATTTTGGCTCTTTGAAGAACCCTCGTGTTGCTGACCATATCCATCCAGGGTATCCGTAGCATTCTTCGGTACATCCACATTTCGAATGCTTCCAGTCGGTTCATACTACCAACTTTGAGGGTCCATGATTCCACTCCATGCAATAACACTGACCAAACGTAGCATTTGACTAACCGTTGTCGAAGTTTCAAGTTTAGATTATCATGGCAGAATACGCTTCACATTTTATTAAAAGCCGCACGAGATGATTCAATTCTGCACTTGACTTAGGTTTCTGGGTCGAGGTCTTCCACTAAGATACTCGTATTTAATTTTTTTCATATACTTGGCATAAAACAAATTAAAATTAAATAAATTTTAGATAAAATTATATAATAAATAAAAAAAGTTACATCACGGAGAATTTCTTTGCTCCAATATGATAAAAAAATCGTTTATTACAGTTTGATTTAAAGTGATTCAAACAAGTTGTAATAATAATGAACGAATTGTTTTTACGGAATGATATTTAGGGGAATATTAACAACCCCTCATGCCAGCATCCCTATCGAGAGCCTGGTATATCTTTTTGTGAACTGTTGAAACACAAAAGCCCGTTGGCTCTGTTGATTTTTTCATCGTTCACCTTTACGTTTTGTATTTATTATAGACCTACAAAGAACATGAAGAAAAAGCAGGGGCTCTGCTAGGAGATATGCCACCTTTTAACAAGGGCTCTGCTAGGAGATATGCCACCTTTTAACAAGGGCTCTGCTAGGAGATATGCCACCTTTTAACAAGGGCTCTGCTAGGAGATATGCCACCTTTTAACAAGGGCTCTGCTAGGAGATATGCCACCTTTTAACAAGGGCTCTGCTAGGAGATATGCCACCTTTAAAAAAAGTATTCAAAATATTTACCTTACTTATTGCTGAAGCTAGAAGTTACTAGGCGCGTCCAGTAAATAAAGAACGATTGCGCACCACGCCCTGCGCCAATGCCCCACCACCACGATCGTATGCGTGCCAGTTAGCTCCTTCTCCCGCTTCAGTGCGAGCCGAGTTTTGTTGCTGAACGGTCGTGCGTCTTTGTTCTGTAACTCTTCGTATTCGTCTTTGTTCGTTATCGTCTTTGTTCTGAAGTGCGTAGTATCGGCCTATCCAAAATGTTCGGCCTATCGAAATTTATAGGCAACTTTAAGCACATTACATGAATCTTTTCCACAAATTTCACGATCGCTTATACATGAAATAGTGATAGAACACCCAGTTAGCTCCTTCCCCCGCTTCAGTGCGAGCCGAGTTTTGTTGCTGAACGGTCGTGCGTCTTTGTTCTGTAACTCTTCTACATGAAATAGTGAAAGAGCACTTTGGCTATGTTACAAAAAAATAAATGTGTGCTCGGAAAAGAAAAACCGAATATCAATGGCGACTACATTGAAAAATTAGTGTAAGGTACTGTGACTTTGTAAATAAAGTTTTGTGTTGATATCTTTCGTTTTTATTTATGGTAGTTATGTCAAAACGTTTTTAACTTTCTGGACGACCTATTTAGAAACGTTTTTCTCAAGTATTTTTTTTTCTTCATTTATTTATTTTATCAATACAGGCTTAGTCCAATTTCATTGAAAAATACGAAAATTGTTAACATTAAAAAAAATGTATGTATGCATACATATTTACACACACACACACACACACACACACATGCATCTCTCCATGTCGCTTTGTTTGGTCTGGAGCTTTAATTTGTTCTTTATGTGAAAGAAAATGTAATGTGTTCTTTATGTTTATGTGATAATGTGTTCTTTATGTTTATGTGATAATAAAAAATTAATGTGTTCTTTATGTTTATGTGAAAAGAATAAAATGTCGAAAGAATGACTATATTAGAGAAAATGTAGCATGGTTCCTGTGACAGTTCACAAATTCGCACCAATACAACCTTGTAACGACGTTTAGTAATTTAATTGTTTTATCAACTTTAATATTAGGTCCTTACATATGAAATTGGCGTTTTGTTTGGGAGGAACATAAATTTGATTTTTTTTTAATATAATATATTTATTATTAAATCAAATTTATTAAATCAAAGTATGTACCATTGCTATCTATGCACTTTTGCCATCTCATAGGTAGTTCATCGATCCCTTTACTAAAAAAACCATTCGGACGGGAATCAATAAAATCTTTGAAGTCGGTTTGGACTGCCCCATCGGAGTTGAATTTTTTCCCTTGCAAGAAGTTATCCAAATTTCGAAAAAAATAGTAATCTGTTGGGGCAAGGTCCGGAGAGTACGGTGGATGTCTTAGACATTCCAATTGAAGCTCTTCTAATTTGGTAGCCGTCTGTTGTGCAGTGTGTGGTCTAGCGTTATCATGAAGCAGCAGTGGCCTAGAGCGATTAACCATCCTCGGTTGTTTAGCAGCTAGCTTTTCCATCATGGTTTGCAGTTGCTGACAATAGATATCTGCCGTAATCGTCTGGCCAGATTTAAGAAAGCTGTAGTGAACGACACCAGCACTAGTCCACCAAACGCTCACAAGTAACTTTTTTGGAGTCAATTTTCGCTTGGGGCATGGTTTGGCTGGTTCGGCAGGGTTCAGCCATTGCAATGAGCGCTTCCGATTATCATACAGGATCCACTTTTCATCACAGGTAATGATTCGATTCAAAATCCCTTCATTATTGTGCCGGTTGAGTAATGCAACGCAGCAGTCAACGCGCGTTTGTTGATTTGCTTCACTCAATTCGTGAGGTACCCACCTTTTAAGCTTTTTCACCTCCCAATTTGCTTCAAGTGGATTAAAACAGTTTTATCACTAACACCGCAGCCTGCAGCTAACTCGGACGTGGTTTGCGATGGATCCGCTTCCACAATAGCCTTCAATTCTTCATTATCAACTTTGGTCTCCGGGCTTGTTCTGCAGGTCGAAATTTCCAGAACGAAAACGTTGGAACCAAAAACGCACTGTGTTTTCTTTTGCGGCACCGTCGCCATACACATCATTAATCCTTCGAGCCGTTTCTGCAGCACTGGTGCCACGGTGGAACTCGTACTCGTAAATAACGCGATATTTCAAGTTTTCCATTTTGTAAACTGAGTGACGCAAAGAAAAAAAAACAATTGAGGAAAAAACAAATGAATTATAATTTTCAAAACACAAATACTTGAGTAAATAGCTGTATAAATTTGAATTTGGAATTCCTAACCAAAGAGAAGATATTTGAGATCAAAGTTGCCAGTACGGCAAAACGCCAATTTCATATGTAAGGACCTAATATAAGCCTCGATTCTAATAAATAGCAAGTTATTTAGGTAAATACATTACATAAAACTAACAAGAATGACAAATTAATATATCTTGTTACAAATTAACAAAAATATGTCAGTTTGTTAAAATCAAATAATATTTGGTGACGTTTGTCAGTCACTACGTTAGTAGGGGATGGGGTATATGATAATTAGATTTTCGATTTTTTTAAACATAAAATTTAATGTTCGTAATTAGTATTAATCCATAGTGGATCTTGGCCTATTTAAAGATAGATACAAATCATACAATACATTAGAAAGTCAGTATAATGAAAATTAGGAATTAAAACGTCAGTTTAGAGAAAAACTATTTTTCGATTTATAAAAAAAACGATTCGAATTGTAAAAAATAAACGATTTTACTCCATCCCTTTGAGACTTGACATTTCAAACGTCACAGGGACCATGCTACATTTTCTTGAGTTTAAGTGTCATATGCGTCATACATGAATTGTATGATGCAACGTCGTTTATCCTCTGGGGTAAAATGTGACTCCCGTGGTTTACCCTCTAGTGTGTAGAATTATTCATAAACAATTTACGAGTATGTAGCTCTGTTTAGAGAAGACACTCTACTCAAGGGCGCTCTAGCTCGGGGTTTGAAGAAACTATTATTGACATAGTGAAAATATTAAAACAAAAATTATATATAAGGATGGGAAAATGGTAACTTCAGGCATTAGATTTATCCTTCCTGTCCTGCGATGTGTAACTAGTACACATTGCTTCTAAAAACTTTAATATCTCGATAAATATAATAAATACTGGATTCATGTTTTAGATATTTTTCCGTAATACATTTACGCATTGAATGCAAAAAATAATATTAATAATAATTAGCACTTATCGGACATATCAGAGATATTTTGTGAAAATCGGGAATAAATTCACAAATATAATTAAACGTGTGCCAGTGTGTGACGTAGGTATATTCATTCTTACAAAACTGCTTTGGTTGAGAAAGCGACGCTATTAACGTTTCACTTTACTACGGTGTATGGGAACACAAGAAATAGAATCTCAGTTTACTCGCTTCTCTCGCCTCAGTAGCTCGCAGGCATTCGTTTGAGGTGGTCGCTTGGCCCATTTTGTGAACGTCGGCCGATGTTGTTTTTTTTTCACGTTTTTAGTAATTACATTTCAATTATTATCACTTTTGACTTCAAATTTAATTAATTTAATCGATTGGCTATGAATATTATTATTTTTCTGATTTTAAATCGTTCATTTTTACATGTGTATTGAATACACATAACCGGAACGCACGGATTTTTATGGCACAGGAAGGGAAAGGTAAATATTAAAATATTTGTCACTCTATGGATTGGGTACCCGATAACCTCGCATATTTAGCGTCAGAACTAAGTGAGCCCCTGACTAAACGAGTCAAGGGTCGAGAGTAGGATATTCATGAATTTTTCAGAAGGTCCATACAGCGCATTACAAATTTGTTACAGAATTTCCAACTCCGCTTTAAAGGAGCTCTGGATTTAAGAATTTATAAGCGAAACAGTAAAAATTCTTTGTTCTACCATGTTTTAAATACTATTATGTATATTTATTATTTTTTAAATACTGTTATAAATAAAAAATAATAAAAAAAAACGAATTCGCAAATATAAATTTTATATTAATTTTAGGGGTACACGCTGTTGCACTTCAGCCAATGCATAGTCTTTAGAGATGTAACCCAAAGCCCTGTGGCACGAAACATCTAAGCAACAGATAAACATTAATTCATTCATGTAAACGATAAAAGAATTAAAGCAGTCCGATATCTACATGTGCAAGGGGGAGGGCTGAAAAAACATCTGGTGTCCCCGTGGCTGAGCTCGCCCTATATTAGTGGAGTGTATCTTGGTCGAGGGGATGTTATTAGATGAGCCCAGACCTTTTGATAGCTTCTGATAATTTAATATATTCTCTGCAATTTATGTGTTCTTGAAGTATATTTAAATATATTATGTACATACTATGTTGCTGTCAATAAACCTATATTTATTTAATATTTATTTGTGTGAAAAAAAATTTAATATTATACATGAATTATTACAGAGCTCTCTCTCTCTCTGTGGTTGCAGTCCTAAGACTGGTTTGCAGCAATTTCAACTCTTCTCCTCCATTCCTCCCTGTCCTGTGCGGCTCTTTTTAAATCTGTATATGTTGAGCAGCGCACGTCCACCGACAGGTCCTCCAGGTACTCTCGGCGTGGGCGTCCCCTAGAGTTTGTCCCCTCGGTCATACCCTCCATTATGGCATGCAAAAGGCCCTCTTGTCGTATTATATGACCGATCCATCTTGCACGCCTTTCGGACAAGATCCTGAGCAGGTGCCTTCCTCCTTCGATTCGTTGGAGAACCTCTTCATTCGTGATGTGGTCTCTCCAGGAAATTCCTAATAGTCTTCTATAGGACCACATCTCAAAAGCCTCTAGTCTCCGTCTATCTCTTTCGGATAGGCACCATGTCTCGCAGCCGTACATCAAGATACTCCATACATAGGTCTTGATGAGGAGTGTTCTCAGTTTTAGGTCTATATTATTTGATTCTATTATTTTCGACCTTTTATTAAATGCAAGTCTAGCCTGATGTATACGGCTGTCGACCTCGCTCTTAGACCGACCGTCCCATGTTATTTTGCTCCCGAGGTAGACAAACTCCTCGGTGTTCTTTAGTGGTTTACCCGACATCACTATTCTCATCTGGTGTTGCGCTCGGCCTACAGTCAGCAGCTTTGTTTTGTCTTTATTTATCTTCATACTGTAGTTATTTTGAAGAATGCTTTCCATAGTTGTTAAGGCCTCTTGTAGTTCCTCTTCACTTTCAGCAACCATAGCAATATCGTCAGCGAACCTTATCATATCCACCTTTTGCCCGTGTATCTTTACACCTTCTCTGTGACTCATTCTCTCTCTCAAGTCGTCAATCGCGCTCTGTATATAGGCGTTAAAAAGAACAGGTGACAGAGAGCATCCCTGCCTTACCCCTTGTCTTATATTGGCTTCCTTTGTGTCCTCGTCACATCTGATTATAGCGGCCTCATTCTTGTATAGCGCCTGGATTATACGTCTATCTCTGTATTTGATGTCAATGCTCTTCAAAATCTCGAACAGAGCTATCGATTCATTTTATATGTGTGAAAAAATAGTGCGACATCTGTTGAAGCAAATCAAAACATTTAAATTTTTTTTAGTATTGCAAATAGCTAATTGCCATATGGGAATCTCTTCCAACCGACCAGAAATATGTTTTAATGGATCCTAAGTGAAAAACAGAGTGGAATCTCATTTTCAAAAAAATCTGGGATCCTGCGAGTATCAAACCCGCAACCTCCGGATCGGCAGACAAGCGTCTTACCACCAGGCCACGAAGGTCGTCTTATACGGTATTATTCAATACTTCGAATTACTCATTCGGGCATATTGAGATATTCACCTCGGTCCGTATAATCGAGCCTTCAGGTTCACAACTAAAGTGTTTTATAAATTATAAAATATATTATTTATAATTAAGGCATTAACATTGTGGAGGTTTAAGGGCATTGTCATTTGTTTTATTAAACACTGTTTATTCCACTTTATGTAACGGTGTAACCCTACCGGTTTCAAGGTGCACACCTCGTCATCAGGGGAGTACAAAAAAGACTATTGTTACGGTTATACCGTTATATAAAGAGTAATAAATAGTGTTTGACTAAATAAAATACAATATTTTCTTTATTTTATGTACGGGTACATTGTTAAACATGTCTTATTGCTGTACAATAATTTATTCCACCTAACCAGTCCATTTTGGGTACAGTTTTCTGTTTTAAGCCATGAGAGATTTCACAAAAAAATTAAATAAAAAATCTAATTTAAGTTTAAAAAGACGAACAAATTAAATTTAACTAAAAATCGGATAAATTACCATAGATTTCAGTAAAAAAAAAACAATAAATAAGATTTAAGTAAAAAGTGAATAGATTAAATTTTAGTAAAAAAGAACAATAAATTAGATTTAAGTAAAAAAGAACAATAAATAAGATTTAAGTAAAAAAGAACATTAAATTAGATGTACGTAAAAAAGAACAATAAATTATATTGAAGTAAAAAAGAACAATAAATAAGATTTAAGTTAAAAAGAACAATAAATTAGATTTAAGTAAAAAAGAATAATAAATTAGATTTAAGTAAAAAAACTGACAAATAAAATTTATGTAAAAAAAACGAATAAATTAATTTAAAGTAAAAAAAATGCGAATGAATAAGATTTAATAAACAAGTCTTGTTTGTGCTCTAATGATGATGAGGTGAAAGCCTTGAAACCGGTGGGGTTATGCCGTTACAAAAAGTGGAATAAACAGTGGGTGATAAAACAAATTACAACGTTATAAAACACTTTGATTGTTGGTTTATTAGGTTTGAATGTGAACATAATGTGAAGTAAGGTAAACACTCATGTAGTAAGATGAACACTTATGTAGTAAGATGAATACTTGTGTAGTAAGATGAACACTTTTGTAGTAAGATGAACACTTATGTAGTAAGATGAACACTTATGTAGTAAGATGAACACTTATGAAGTAAGATGAACACTTATGTAGTAAGATGAACACTTTTGTAGTAAGATGAACACTTTTGTAGTAAGATGAACACTTTTGTAGTAAGATGAACACTTATGTAGTAAGATGAATACTTATGTAGTAAGGGTCATCTCTCAACATCTCCCCCGACCAAGATACACCCCACCAATATAATGCGATTTTACAGTCCACACCATTAAATCTACATCCTGAAATTACTAATGAAACATGTATTGAAAAGTTTGTTCGTGTGCCCTTGATGTTGAGGGGAAAGTCTTGAAACCGGTAGGGTTATACCATTACAAAAAGTGGAATAAACAGTGTTTGATAAAATAAATTAAAATGTCTTTAAACCTCCACAATGTTATTGCCTTAACTATAAACAATATAATGGGAAGTTACTAAATTAATAAAAAAAAAAATGATTGAATCAATATACTCTCTGCCTACCCCGACAGCAAGACGACGTGATGGTATTTATTCTTCTTATTCTTCTCAGTGTCATGTCAGGTCCGCCCAACGTTGAATATCACCTAAGTAAGAGTAGGCATCTTTGTCCCCGGCAGCCCGAAAATGATCCCCAACGCCCCTTATACCAGTCCAATCACGTACATTGCGGAGTCAGGAGATTTGCCTCCTGCCAACACCTCTTCGACCCTCTATTTTGCCTTGGATGATCAGGTGCAGTAATTTGTACTTTGCTCTTCTAAGTACATGACCCAAGTAGGACACCTTTCGGATTTTAATATTAGTCAGCAACTCTCTATCAACTTTGGTTCGTTGCTGACCATATCCGTCCAGGGTATCCGTAGCGTTCTCCGGTGCATCCACATTTCGAATGGTTTTTATGTATATATAAATTATGAAATTTATATTAAAAGCCGTCGGTAGAAAAACTGAACGATAACAAAATATTGTACAAATCGTTGATTTGCTGTAAATATTATTCATGGTCATGTACATACTCAGCCCGCAATCTTCCAGGTTCCCAGTTCCGGCTCACCGAGGCCCTGGGTGCGATTACCGCCTCGCAGGGACGACCCAGGATGAAATCTGTTCCTGGCATATGAATTATATATTGCGAGAGGGAGTCAAGTACACCCCACTGGTCTTCACCACCTCTTTAAGGGCTGTCCCGTCAGAAAGATATTTTTTTTTCATTCTGGAAGAAAAATAAATATTCTGTCAAATGTTTCGACTTTGATGTTGTAGAATGTATTATAATATTTCATTATATTCTTCTTCTTCGATGGCTCTACAGCTCATATCTAGCCTTGGCCTCCATCAATCCTCGCCTCCAACTCATGTGTCCCGCCACGGCCTTTCTATTGTAGCGACCGTGCGTGCGGTCACTGAACCCACTGAGGCGATCTTTGACCGCTCAGTCAAAACTCAGGAATGCGAGACAGCACTGGGCGAAGGTCACCCGCGCGGTCATTGAACTCACTAGTAGCGAACAGTGAGAGCGAGACACCGACATATCTCTTGCCTCTCCTGCAGACCGTAGTATGAAATGTATATGAACGCGCAACAATAACCATGTGTCCGGCGAAGCGAGACAGCGACATGTTCTGCGCCGTTCTATACATTATAAATACAGACGCTTTCAATAAACTCTCTCTCTTTGCTTATCTCGATCTCGACGACTTTTATTCAAACAACCTCATCCTTCTATGTGAAACACAAGTCCCTAAACTATCTATCACTTGTACATAGTAGTTGGGCCGCGTCCTTCTTCCCCTCATCCTCCCATCGCAGTCTAAGTCTGCCAACCCTTCTTCCACCCGGATTTCCCTCAAGGATCCTCTTAGGTACACGTGATGACGGCATTCTCTGCACATGTCCAGCCTTTCTCAACCTGCTCAGTCTAGCATGTACAGAGATCCTAGGAGCTTTATAGATGTTATACAGCTCATCATTGTATCTTATTCTCCAGGTTTCTCTATCGTTCATAGGCCCCAGGATCTTACGTAACACTCTCCTCTCAAATGGGTCCAGCATCTCTGCGGATCTTGCTGTCATTGTCCACGCTTTGCACCCGTATGTCATCACTATCCTAACCCTACAATGCGCGATTTTTTTAATTTCAAAAATACAAAATATATTTATGCATTAAATATGTACTGGAACATGAAAAAGACAATTAAACTTTTTTTTTTGTTTTTATATATTTATATTAAAAAAAAAGAGTATGGTTCATATATGAATCACTGCGCATTTATAAGTTAATTATATGATATAATGATATAAATTAAATTAAATATTTTACTTAACTTATTTGACACATATGCACTAAAGAATAAAAGAAAAAATTAATAAGATTACCTTGATCACCAATAATAAAGTAATTTGATATAAAACTGGAACAAATCACAAAAGTCATCTACGCGCAACAACTCAAACTTCAACTGCCAAATTGACCGGTAAAACAGTTTCCTATTAAACCTATGTGGTTTTAAAGCATGGAGATTATTGTATCATATTAGTAACAGTGCGTGAGTAGTTGTTAATACCACTCAACACAAAAATATTCAGAAAAACTTTGGTTGATTCATATGTGTATCATTGCGCACTGTAGGGCTAATTATAGTCTTGTACAGGGTGAGTTTTATTTTTCTGTGGACACTTCTTTATTTAAGTAATGGGAGAAGAGAAAAGAATGTTCTGTTTCCTGTCGCAATCCTTCGTTTGATCTCTATGTGTTCTTCATTTCTCTTAGTTATGATGGATCCCAGATAGGTAAAGTCATCAACCACCTCAAAGTTATAATATTTAATAATATATTACTTTGTTGTTGCATTTATTTATTTATTTAATTAACGATACAACAGTGTCTTTATATACAAATGAACATATGACAGGTTAAACAAGTACTTCAAATTATTGACAAATAATACAAAACTTTATCTTAAACTAACATTGAAGATACAAAAAGCAGTAGTTATAATAAATTACAGTCATCGTTTTTAAATTATTTAATAATCTTTGAAAATTTTGTGGGAATTTTATGGATAAATATTGAGATATAGAAAACACACGGCCTCATTAGTAGAACGAGATGCAAGTTGCTTTGCAGAATTAAAAGCTTCCTACATGTTGATGCAGGGTTACTCAACTCCTGAGGCAAAGTATTGTCCTTAATGTTTTGTTTGTATTACGTTATTTATATTAATAAAGGAGAGCACAAAGTTAGTAGCTATTTCTAAATATTGTTGTGATATTCTGGCGAATACTATATATACTTATTTTAAAAATATCTAAATTGTTGCAAAACTCGTTTCCAAGTCTTTGCATACGAATTATAGAGGAGTTGATTTTATAATTAGTATAGCTATAATTTTGGGTATAAAAGGGATTGAGCTGTCTTGTGGATCTACCCGCAGTGGGAATAGGAAATGAAATACTCGCGAGTAAGTGAGGTGCATCAATCACTGAGTGAATGATTTTGTATAGCAGTACTATATCGGCTGTTTTTATTCATTTATTCTTGTTTCTACCTCCTATCCCGAGGCTCTCTTCAGGCGACATTACCCCGGTTGTTATGGGAGCAGTGCTCAAGTTAAACAAGTGTCATACGAGTGTTATGATTGAGTGACAAAATTAAATTAACAATATGACAGCATAACTCAGTATAAATATTTATTTATTTAAAACTTAATAGTTAAAACATTCAGACGGGCATTTTGCCCGGTGGCAATCTCTTCCAGCCAGTTAGATAAAATAAAATATAGGATGTTGCATGATCGTAAAAAATAGTCAACTGATTATTAATATTTATTAAATTTATTTATATTTGTATTTATTTGCATTATAAAAGTAAAAGTGAGATATCATCAAACAAAGTAAAATAAAGGGATGGGGGAGAGGTAAGGAAAATGCCAAGAACGGAGTAAGTCTAACATTGGTATGTAACTAGTTCCAGAGTCTCGCTGCATGGACAGTAAAGGATGACGTAAATAAAGAGGAACGGTGAACTCGAAAGGCCAATAAACAATCTCTATTTGAGCGTAGCGCTAATCCATGATCGGAAAGACGCTGAATTTTTTCGGCAAAATAAGAGGGGGTGGCGGGACAGTAAAGTATGTTATACAATAGAGACAGAATGTGAATTTGGTGTCTATTTCTAACGTTCAACCAGTTCAATGCCTTGTGGTATGAAGTTGTATGGGTAAGTTTGGTATCTATCCATGGCTTTATCCCACTCAGTTTCTGCTGGGCATGCTCGGGTATACCTCCTTGAGCGTAAGGAGAGATCTGCGTCTCCTGGTATACGTTGCCAAACTCGTTCGAGGAGTTGTGATGAGCTGTCCAGCATTACTACAAAGATTAGCGTTAAATGTTCCTTACCATTACACTAGACTGCGCTGGCAAGAACTGTTCTCAATAACATACGCAAGAACGGGGCCTCCCAGCCGCTATGCCTGTTGGAAGGGTCTTAACTCTTTTGAACGGGACTGCTTCGGATATTGACATATTTCATATCACATTACCAAAAGTAAAATAACATTTTCTTCTAAGATTAAGGACATTAGAAAGCACTTATCTTATTTAAAGGACTTTAGGAGAGATGATGAGGATGATTGTTGATAAATAAAACTTGTTGAGATCGCAATGCGGAAAGAGGAATTTATTTGACAGACTTCGGTATTTATAATATTCTTGAATGTGTGCGGGAATGAGCGCACGATATACCGCTGTCTCGTTTCTGCATTTACAATACGATTCTTGTCGCGTGTAGGTATTAATTCTGTTTTGGGAACCGGCGCGACAGATGTGTTGCTTTCTCGTTTTAACATGGAATGCGCTCTCCGATTGATAGTGAGTTGAATGACCGGCGTGTGGACTTTGCACTTGTTTGTTTCACATTGTTAAGGTGTGCAAAGGTCGTCTCGCCGGTCATTGACCTTGCATGCGACCGCCACAGGACTTTTGGATGTACATATATAATTTTTGGTTCATCTTTGTTTACTATTTTAATCCCACCTTCAGCTACGCTGTCATGTGGAACAAAATAAGTCCCCATCCAGCGCGATCTACATAAACAATGGAAATCTGTTTATTTTTTTTATGAACGTGACGTTATGTATTAACGAAGAAGCAACTATTCAAAAAGCCTTCTTCTCCGGTGGTGACGATGGACTTTAAGGTCGGACATCACGATATAAGAGAAATTATTCAAAATTCACAATTATATTTCTTATAAAGTGCTTTAAGATCTGAAATATCATCAATGTACAACTGATTTTTAATTATTCTAAATATTTTTTGTTTCTCCAGCTGTAGAAATGTAATGATAAAATTAACTCTTTCCCCGCGGGGAGCACAAACGCCTGTGATCTGACGACAATCCAAGTTTCAAATCACAAATACTTAAAAAAAATGACACAAAACCGGAATAAAAATTGAACTAAAATTTAAAATAATCTTTATTCTAGCGACATCTCTGAAAACCTTGTCAAATAATATATTAGTTTATGAGATATTGTTGAATAAACAGAGCGCCGAATTTTTTTGGTTTCTCAATATTTCCAGCATTAACGACCTGTCGCGCGGATCGAGTCCTGCGATGACTCTCTCTTACGTAAATAAACATTACTAAGTCTCTCTTACGTAAATAAACATTACTAGTGCTATATGAATTTGATTGGGTGAGTGTCATGAAGCATTGATTTGATCGTACCATTCCTTTGTTTATTTTACGTAATGTTAAGTTTATCTCCTTTATTTAATGAGTCTCCTTAAGAGTAATGACTATTATTTATTATCAGAAAATTACTCAAGTGTCATGTTTACTTGGAGTTGTAATCAAATATCAGTGGTTCTAAACAAAATATGTGTTTAAACTTAGAAATTTAAAAACGCTGAAATTGTGCCGCGCACAGGATTCGTGGAATTTGATTTTTAACGCGGTGTACAGGTTAAAATGTATACAGCGCCTTTTAAAAAAGCCAATTCTCCTTAAGGGCGCTTTAACTCAAGTTTCGATACCACAAGGGAATATGAACTACAAATAAATCTTTCGATATGTGATTGTTACACATTTAAGTATATGTGTGAAGTGTTTATTTATTTATTTAACACTTTTAAATCTCTTCCAACCAACCAGACAAAACAAGATGAAGCAAGTTACATGGTCACATAAATCATTCAAATGAATATCCATTCCCATGAAATCCATAAACACATACGTGAGCATATAAACACATACGTGAGCATATAAACACATACGTGAGCATATGCCCATAAAGATGGACAAACACCCGAACATTTATTTATTTTATTTATTTATTTTATTTAACACTTTTATTGCAATACAATCTGGCAGGCTTATTGCCAGGCGGCAATCTCTTCCAACCAACCAGACAAAAGTAAATTAAGCAAGTTACGTGGTCGCATAAATCATTCAAATGACTATCCATCCTCACGAAATCTATAAACATATACGTGAGCACATGCCCACGAACCCCACAAAGACGGACAATCACCCGAACATTCTTTTTCATATAAAGTGAGATATCATCAATCAAAAGGAAAGGAAGGGATGGTGGAGAGGAAAGGAAAAGAAAAATCAGGAATGAAACACGTTATTTTACTGACTAGAAATTAAGAGTTTTAAATTAACATTCGTTTTAATATAAAATCAGATATCATAAATTAAAGGAATGTTCATATTTCAACACGTGTTTATCCATTATTGTGTGTGTTGATCAATTTTGTCCTAGATCACAGTGTTGTATGGTAAATTGCATGTTTTTTTGTGGTAGCATCCCTTAAAACGATAAGGCATTTTTGTGTCCGTTAATTATGTATAAAGCAGAAAATATAACGTCATAATCCCACCCTGCTTAGCACGAGGCTCCGGGATGGATGGAATGGGAGGGTAGAAAAGCCAAGGGATGGAACTAGGCAGAAAGACTGAATCTTTTAAAACCCACCTCAAATTCTTTAACGATATCAGCCCCACTTTTCTCCCCCTAAGTTGGGTGGCGAATCAACAAACATACATAACATATACATACAACGTGATTTCATTTGGTCTGTGAAAGGTGTTGTTTGACGTTTTTAGGCTTGTCAATATTTTATGGAAGAAAATGACAGTTGGAATAATTTTTTCAGTTCATTTTTTTCTTTCTAATACTGAGAGACGATTTTATTTTCTCATATTATTTAATATTACTTACAGTATCCGGCGGTAAGTAATACACATCGGGCTTAAGAAAGAGACTTTCGGCTATAATCAGCTTACTTCGGCTTTGTATAGCGTCGTCTCTGTCATTCATACACGTGTTCCGTCACGATTTGTCAGTCATTATGGCCGTCATCGTGTGACAGAGACGACGCTCTACAAAGCCGAAGTTAGCCGATTATGGCCGACAGTATCTTTCTTAAGCCCGACGTGTATTACTTACCGCCGCGTACTGAACATCAGTGATCTAGTTAGTGAGACATCTGTTGTTTATTTCTTAAAGGTTTTCACTTTGTATGTTGTTTATAGTTAAGGCATTAACATTGTGGTGGTTTAAAGACATTGTAATTTGTTTTATCAAACACTGTTTATTCCACTTTTTGTAACGGTATATAACCCTACCGGTTTCAAGGCTTTCACCTCATCATCAGAGGCATACAAACAAGTCTTGTTTGTGCTCCCCTGATATTCGAGACTAATTTGCTATCGATAAACGTATATTCATTTATTTATAATTTAGATAAAATAAAACTAAATTTAAAAAAAAAAACAAAAAATGTGATACAAAAACATAGAACAATAGTTGAAGAGAGTGAAAGAGATGAAACGAATGTAATTACTCCTCTAACTTCCTTAGCTATGTCCCTAGGCGAGAGGGTTTAGAGAGTTTGGGCCTGGGTTTATTACTGATAATGTTACCCGTGACAAAATAGCTGACTTGAGCCTTCAAAAATGGCTATTAAAATTCCCATAAAACACGACCATAAAGAAGCGTTTCATAACATTAAAATTCTCTCTGGATTGAAATATTATAGGAAGGATAAGACACATAAATACCCTGTCTATGGATCGAGCTGATTGACCTTATTTTTTTTTTGTTTTTCTTCTCTATGGTATGTTTCTAATTCATCTATTCAAATATATATATAAAGAGAAAATACATTTAAGAGAGAAACTATCAAAAGGTCTAGGCTCATATCATACATAACATGCCCCCTTCTAAATACACCAATGCTTGCATTTAGAGCCCGGAAGGGGCGCAGAACTCACGCATGGTGGAGAAGGTACAAAAAAAATATCTACGATATCTCTATATGAGAGAGTTCGGTGTCTATTCATGGCTTTATCCTACTCAGTTTCTGCTGGGCATGCTCGGGTATAACTCCTTGAGCGTAAGGAGAGATCTGCGTCTCCTGGTATACGTTGTCAGACTCGTTCGAGGAGTTGTGATGACCTGTCCAGCATTACTACAAAGATTAGCGTTAATGTTCCTAACACTTACACTAGACTTCGCCGGCAAGAACTGTTCCCAATAACATACGCAAGAACGGGTCTTCCAGCCGCTATGCCTGTTGGAAGGGCCTTAACTCTTCTTAACGGGACTGCTTCGGATATTGACATATTTCATATCACATTACCAAAAGCAAAAGTAAATGTTCTTCTAAGATTGAGCGCGTTAGAAAGCACTCATCAACGTATTTAAGTGACTTTGAATATATGCATATACATTATTTTTAATTTATATATATTTTTTTATTTTGTATGATTCATTTTTTATTTTCAATTCAATGTTAACGTTTCTTGTATGATATTTTTCAATGTATTAGGTGTTAACATAAGTTGTGTCCGTTTTTTTTTTCCAATTTAAAAATGAGCACCAAAAGTAAAACAAAATGGTTAATGTTATACTATACGTCATCCAAAAGAAAATTTTCTGTTCTACAACACATTGTGTTTCCTTTTACGTACATGTATTATTTTATTTGATTACAAACCTTCAAAATGGAATGACTTTCGTCGACTTGACAATTCATTTTGAAGGCTTGTAATCAAATAAAATAATATATGTAACGTAAAAGCAAACACAATATCTTGTAGAGCAGAAAATTATCTTTCGAATGACGTATAACTTTTTCCATTTTGTTTTTCTTTTGGTGCTCATTTTTAAATTGGGAAAAAAAGGACACAACTTATGTTAACTCTTACAGGCTTAGTGGTACACGTTATGTACCACCTTTTTTTGACGCTGTACTGCACAGTGATACACGCAATGTGTCACTTATTAAACTTCTCTCTATTGCTGCACGAACGCTCAGATTATGTACCACTTCGTATAATATAATACTTATGACTCATATCAGCAGGCTGTTCAAATTCATTTAGCTTCTGATATTATTGACAGTTAGTTGTTCTTGGTGTGCCGACTTGTGCGTATAAAAGAAAACGTTATATATTTGTATTAAATTTTAATAAAAAATAGTTGTGTTGTGATAAAAATTGACTTCAGTAATTGTTGTAAATTTATATTTAGGTTAAAAATTAATTTTACTCGGATGTATTTCAGGCATTATTTGGTGGTACATTAGAAGTACCAGTGGAAATATGGACTAGTGGTACATAAGTTGTACCACCTCACCAGGAGTTCCTTGACCTACCGAGGAAGTGGAAATATGTTAATTTAGCATTTGTATGTATCAGTTTTCAAATACAAAAAAAAAATTATGAGAAACTTGACTTTTTATTTTTTGTGCAGCCTGAGTAAAAATAAGTGAAGTTTACCTGTGCCTGTAAGGGTTAACACCCAATATGGTAATTGGGTTGAGCCTGTTTTGAAAAAATAAATAAAATAAAAAATTTGATACAATTTCCAAAATAGGGTTGTTTTAAAGTGATTTCTTATGATGTACTATAAACACCACTCACATATTTAACAGTAAGAGGTTATCATTTTACCCCCCAAGATCAGCAGTATTAGGAATCGAGAGAAAAAAAAATCGAGTAGAGTACCATCGAGAAATCACGAGAAAAAAAATTATTCCAATAACTTTTGAAAGAACAAGATTCCAAATATGTTTTAGGAGAGTGAATCTTAGATATGTCAAGAAAATGTGAAAACTCTGTCGCGCTGTCTGAAGTTTTGATTGAAAATCTTGATCGGGTGCCAGAATCTAAGAGAAAACGCGCGTAAATTATTCCGTTTCGCGGAGTTTTTTTTTCAACTCCGCTTTCATCTGTCATTGCGAGTCTCGAAACGTCAATTGGGCGATGGGCTTAACGTATAAGAATTGATGAATTATTTATTTATTATTTCATTTATTAACCTTTCCTTCCCTGTGTTGGGTATCTTATACACGTTGCTTCTAATAACCATCAATATCTCTATAAATATTATAAATACAATGTTAAGATTTTAGGTATTTGTCCATAATATATTTACGCATTGATTTAAAAAATAATATTATTAATAATCAGAATTTATCGACTTCATCGTAGGTGTTTCGTGAAGATCGGAAACAAATTCGCATTTAAACGCTGTGAGTGCCTCGATCTTGGGTCTTGACGATAGGTGAAGAGTATGCGGGAAGCGCGACACTATATTCGCATCTCACTCTTGCATACTTCACTGAATTTCGAGGAGCTCAATTGTCTCAATCGTCGCAAGCGTAAGCCACGCCTGGGTAAGCCACTATACCGCTCCGCGCCGCAGTTGCTTCTGGGCTCGCTAATAGATTAGACGTACGCCCGTTCCGTGAGCGTTGCCAGATGGTTTTTTAATGTTTTCAGCATATAAATCTCAATTATTATAATTTTTAACTTCAATTATAATTCATTAAGGGGATTATCTATGAATGTTCTTATTTTTCCGATTTAAAATCGCTAATTTTTGATCGCGTACTCACTACCCAACGCCGGAGCGCGCGTTTCAATTTTAGCACCGTAAGGGAAGGGTTAACAATACAATGAAGCTTACATTTGTGATATGTAACAAATATCGCAGTCTACAGTTTAAGTGTAAATTTTTAGGCTATAAAGGCGCAATTCCACTGAGGCAACATTTAGGCAACATGTAGCATGCGACATTGACACAATCTTTCAATCGAAGGAACACAAAGCGACAAGAAACAAGTATCTTTGTAGCATGCTACATGTTGATTGTTGTTGCCGAGACGCATGCGTCACCTTTCGACATGTTTCAGCGTGTCGAACAATGTCGCCGCTATCCGAAAGTCAGCGAATCGGTGCGGCTTGTAGCGTGCGACATGGAGTGGAATATTGATAAAACTACCTTGTTTATTGAAGATTATCATAATTCACCGGAGTTATGGAATAATAAAATTAGTGATTATAAAGATAACATGATAAAACGTGATAAACTGAAGCAGTTAGCGAGTAAATACGATTAGACTGTAATCGATGTGGAGAAAAAATCAAGAATTAGCGTTCAGATTTTCATCATTCTGAGCTTGTTGACTACAAACATATAATTCTCTTCTCCAACACCGTGGCTTTTTTTTTCTACGATTCAAAACTATTACCAAATATGCAGCCGCCTCGATTGTTTGTAAATACATAATGTATCAAACTGACGTTGCCTTCGTGGAATTGTTTAAGACGCATGCTACACGTATTGACAACAAAGCGTATGCGATTCGGAGAGTCAAAATCCGCATGCAACGTTGTTGAAATTTGTGACACATATTCGCACACCTAGGAACAGGCAACACTAGGAAACATGTCGCATGCCTCATGTCGTTCAGAGTTGCCTCAGTTGAATTGCGCCTTAAAATTGTATAGGCGAAATTGTGGTGGATCAGACATGTGATACGCATGGGCGATCACAAGTTCCATAAACGCGTCTTGTACGGGGAAACTGAAGGCAAGAAAACGATTGGTGGGCAGAGAAAGCGCTTTAAGGATAGTATACGAGAGTCGCTGATTTTGTGCGGGACGCTAGGGGACTGGGAACAGGTCGCTCAGCACCGTGGAGGATAGATCCATCTATTCTCGGGCTGATAGCATCTCAATGGTTAGACTTGTGAGAAACAGTCAGCGTGCAGTAATTCAGCAGTATCCACATATCTGTGACAAGCGGCCGCCGGTCTAGAGATGCGTTGGTGCGATTAAATTCACTTAAGGCCTCTTTAATATATCTCTGGATGTTTGGTAGATATTTTCACATAGCAATAAGCCTGTCAGGTTATATTATATACAATTAAAGTGTAGTACAATATAATACAAAGCCTGTGGCTCTATTTTCTCTGCCTATCTCAACAGGGGAACTCCGTGATGGTATGTACGTTTTAAATGTATCGATGATTGCATATTATCAGGAGTATCAGTGTTTGCTTTCACAAAAGGTTTGGTTTCTGATAGTTGCATATTTTCTATATATTTATTTATTGACGAATTAAACGACGCTTAACCTTCCGAAGATCTCCTTAAATAACGGATCACTACAGAGTACTAGTGCCAACATTGATGTATGGGGAGTGATACATTTAAGTTGAAAATTATCGTAAAGAGTAAATTGCGGCGAATAAAGCCACTAAAAAGAAAATGTTGTCGATAGCAGGTAAGGAACAGAAATTATCAACTTAGAATGTGAGCTACAAACTGATGTTTTAAGTAGGGGAAAAGGACAAGTTGTGATTGTTTGGACATGTTGAACAAATGGGAGACGAAATGTTAACAAAACAGATTAATAATGCAAGCAAAAGCATTTGGAAATGATGACAGGGATTTTGCTGACCCTATGGCGTGGAATGGTCTGCCTTTATATGTTAGAAATATGAGTGGGGTGTGCCGCATTAGGGAGCGCTTCAACGCAACTCTTTTGGAGATCTTTTTAAAATTCAGACATACATACAGAGAGCAACATATATTACTATATACTCAAGCATATATCTTAAAACAATTTAGATATTTTTAATATAAGTATATATAGTATTCGCCAGAATATCACAACAATATTTAGAAATAGCTACTAACTTTGTGCTCTCCTTTATTCATATAAATAACGTAATATAAACAAAACATTAAGGACAATACTTTGCCTCTGGAGTTGAGTAACCCTGCATCAACATGTAGGAAGGTTTTGATTCTGCAAAGCAACTTGCATCTCGTTCTACTAATGAGGCCGTGTATTTTCTATATCTCAATATCTATCCATAAAATTCCCACAAAATTCTCAAAGATTATTAAATAATTTTAAAACGATGACTGTAATATATTATTACTACTGCTTTTTGTGTCTTCATGTTCGTTTAAGATAAAGTTGTATTATTTGTCAATAATTTGAAGTACTTGTATAACCTGTCACATGTTCATTTGTATATAAAGACACTCAAGTGTCGTTAATTCAATAAATAAATAAAAAAATCGCATGTATATTTCATGGAGAAGAAAGTTAATTTATTAGAGAAGCTATCAAAAGGTCTGGGCTCGTCTCATAATATCCCCCCAGTTGAGATACACTCCCACTAATAGAGGGTGAGTCCAGTTGCGAGGGCATTAGATGTTTTTCAGCCCATGCCCTTATATGTTATGTATAAATCAACAACAATAAATTATAAAAAAATTGCTGTCAATAAAATCAATTCAAAGTGAGATGATCGAAGCACACCGGCATGTTTCTTTTGTCTTTTTTTTTAAGATAGATATGACCAAAGTCATATGTATCCTTTTTCCCTCACAAACACTAGATGGAAATGTCTGTGTCATTCGAGAGACGTAACTCTCTCCTGTTTGCCTACCCCGATAGGGATGGTACTTGATGGTAATTTTTTTTATATCTGTGGTGTTATGGCAGAAGTTGATATGTCCGTTTTACCTTAGTTTACAGGAGAAGCAATATTAACTTTGATAAGCTGTTCAAATCAGTATAAATAAGCATTTTTTAAGTTTTTCCAAACGATATATCTTTTGTTTGGATAATGAATGACACATCAAATTTTGTCACGACATGCTGAGAAATATTTTCTATAAATTAAAAGAATAAACACTAAGCGACAAAAAATGGACATATCGACTTCTGCCATAACGCTACAGATATAGGAGTTGTCTTAGAGAACAACCGAGAGTATGGTAGGACCAAGATTAACAAATTTCAAAAGACGGAAATGTAACGAAAAAAAAAACAACATTAGCAAAAATGATGAAACATACAGTCTGTTGGTATTCGCCTTGATGTGTGGAAGTGAAACTTAGACTTGGCAAAAACAGATGAAAGTAAGATGAATGCTATTGAGATGCGTAGACTAAGGAGATTGTGTGGATGGTGAATGTTAATCTTTCCTTCCCTGTGTTGGGTATTTTCTACACGTTGCTTCTAATAACCATCAATATCTCTATAAATATTATAAATACAAGGTTAAGATTTTAGGTATTCCTCCATAATATATTTACGCATTGATTTAAAAAATAATATTAATAATAATCAGAATTTATCGACTTCATCGTAGGTGTTTCGTGAAGATCGGAAACATATTCGCATTTAAACGCTGTGAGTGCCTCGATCTTGGGTCTTGACGATAGGTGAAGAGTATGCGGGAAGTGCGACACTATATTCGCATCTCACTCTTGCATACTTCACTGAATTGCGAGGAGCTCAATTGTCTCAATCGTCGCAAGCGTAAGCCACGCCGGGAGTAAGCCACTACCGCTCCGCGCCGCAGTAGCTTTTGGGCTTGCCCCCAGACTAGACCTACACCCGTTCTGTGAGCGTTGCCAGATGGTTTTTTAATGTTTTCAGCAAATAAATCTCAATTATTATAATTTTTAACTTTCATTATAATTAATTAAGGGGATTATCTATGAATTTTCTTATTTTTCCGATTTAAAATCGCTAATTTTTTATTGCGTACTCACTACCCAACACCGGAGCACGCGTATTATTTTTATAACCGTAAGGGAAGGGTTAAAGAAGGCGCAATGAAGACATATATCAGAAATGAATGCATGGGTAAAATGTATGTTTTAAGTAACATGAAGAAGGGAGCTTTAAGATTGTTTGGACATGTGGAGAGAATGAATGATGAAATAATGAATAAACAAATATACAAGTTAGAAGTGCAAGATGTGCGTGGAAGAGGTAGGACGATAAAAATATGCCTGGATCAAATTAACTAGATTTTGAAAAAAGATAAAGTGAGAGGAAAAGGGCTTTTCAAATTGAGTGGATTTTTTAATTCTATTTTTTTAATTCTTGAATAAAACACACAATTTGCATTGATTTCAAAACACTTTTTATTATTCATTGAAGTATAATGTATGACATTTAAACACAAAAAAAAACAATATCCGCCAAATGTCCACCTCTTGCAGCTCCACAGATGTTCACTCTTTTGTCATAATTTTCGATGATTTTTTGGCATAATTGCGGTTCTAACTCACCGATAACGCGAATAATTTTGTCCTTCAGTTCAGGAATCGATCGGGGGTCATTCTTATAGACCTGGTTTTTCACGTTACTCCAGAGAAAATAGTCCAACGGTGTCAGATCACACGATCTTGGTGAGCAATTAACATCACCGTTTCCGAAGATTACAATGCATAAAATAATTCAACAATTTGAACGCGTTGTTGTATTATATACGACTTCATTTTTATAAATGTCATACATTACACTTCTCAAATGTCACAAGACCCAGGTAAGTTCGCGAGGCCATCTGGAATCCAAGAATGAAAAAAAACCGCTCAATTTGAACGACACTTTATGAATAATAAAAAAATATGTAAGACGAGATGTATGGATTTGTAGAAGGCAATCGTTATGTACTTGGAGATATGTACTCTCTGCCTTCCTCAAAAGGGACACGGTATGATGTATGTGTTAGATAAATAGAAGAATATGTATAGATGAAGAGAAGGCTATGGTTGTATTATTGTGTTGTATTACATTTTGCTGCATAGAATACAACCTGGTAGACTAATTGCAGTGTGGCAATGCACCTTTACCTAAAAACGCATATTGCAGGTTTCCCAAAAATTTATTGTGAAAATAATTAATAAACTTCCTGCCCGGTATCCCACAGCGGAGCTTTTCAGAGAATATCTGGTCCTGAACATAGCCAATTTGCATCTCAAATCCATTCTCTGGCACTACCATCGAGAGGAAGGGAAGATGCAGACTCAGCAGAGACACATGACACGCATGGCAACTAATGAAATGTTCACCATCCCTAGAGTTAAAACCTCTTTTGCCCAAAGGCAATATGCTTATTTGGCTCCCATTACATACAATGGCGTGCCGAATTCAATAAAGAATTCAATGAAGGTAAAGGTAGGAAAACCATTTAGACAGTCGATCGGAGCGTGGTTTTTTAGTACTTGGGCTTTAAGGATTAATGACGTGTGGAAAATATTTGTGTGGGCTCGTGAGTGTGGGTCTCTTTTTGTTGTTTTAATTTTTGTATTTGTGTTTCTGTATATTTTTGTTTTTATTTTTATTCTTATGAATGTGTGCGCTATATTGTGGGATGAATATTTTTGGTCTTTCTGGAGTGATGATGTGTGAAAAGTTTAATTTCGCATGATGTTTCCAGTTGTAATTGAGTGTCACTGTTTGTCAGGTTGATGAGAACGTGCAACGGGGTTTTTGTTTTTGTGTAATCAAAAATCGGAAAGAAGTATTTATTAATTTTTTCATGTTAAATATCCTCAGTGAGATACAGGCAAAAGCCTAGTTTACTGGGGATACGACAAATGAAAGGCAACAAACCCAGATCCATTAAAATTGTATGTCCAAATTAAATTACCTTTTGTTTTTTCGCCAATTATGTATATTTCTTATGATGTGTAATAATAAATAATAATAAATAAAAAAAATTAAAAATCTCTTCCGACCAATCAGAAAGATACAAAGAGGGCTTAAGTGAAAACCACACTGAAATTATTTAATAAAATCTAAATTTCATCGGGGTTTTAACCCGCAACCTCCGGATTGGGAGACAGCCGTCTCATCAACATGGCTACGAAAGTAGTTTGACGCTCTGTCGTCTCTGCTTATCCCAACACAGAAAAAGCATTAGACAATGTATGTATGTATTTATGCAAAAAAAAAACTTTTTGGGACATATTCAAATTATCGAGAAATCTTCCCTTTGTTGTGTATGCATCATTCGGGATAGGCTTTTATCACCCGGAAGAATAAAGATAAACTAAGTTCTTTTATGTGTCGCCATTTTCATGGATTCCCTCTTTTATAAGATTAATTAAATCTGTGATCTGACGGATTGTCCCAGAATGATTCTTTATATTTACTTTAAGAATGTTTGTGGAAAACATTACCGCGTGATAATAAGCAAGCTATAGATAACATGACCGCGTGATAATAAGCAAGCTATGGAAAACATGATCGCGTGATAATAAGCAAGCTATGGAAATTGTGACCGCGTGTTAGGAAGCCAGCTATATATAACATAACCGCGTGATAATAAGCGAGCTATGGAAAACATTACCGCGTGATAATAAGCAAGCTATGGAAAACATGACCGCGTGATAATAAGCGAGTTAAGGAAAACATGACTGCGTGATAATAAGCGAGCTATGGAAAACATTACCGCGTGATAATAAACAAGCTATGGAAATCATTACCTCGTTTTAATAAGCAAGCTATGGAAATCGTGACCGCGTGATAGGAAGCCAGCTATAGACAACATGACCATGTGATAATAAGCGAGCTATGGAAAACATTACCGCGTGATAATAAGCAAGCTATGGAAAACATTAAATGAAATACTTTTACATACACAGCATCATGCCGCCTTTCTTGTGGAAAAGGCAGAGATAACATCTATAAGTACATATAAACTTTTTTATTGAAGCACACATATCTATATGACAAAAAATAACAAATGGAAAATGATGTTCCCACATAAAAACCACATCACATATGGGACTAATTAATGAAGAAAGACTAAAATTACATATTTAAAGTGCAAATTTTGGTGGAAGCCGTGTGAGAGGAAGACTAAATAAAGTATAGTTGGATCAAGTTAATGATATTCAGGAACAAATAAACGTAGACAGTCAGAGAAAACGGATGAAGTGGTATGAGAAGGCGTTTTAATGTAGAAAATGTTAAGAATGTATGCCTCGGATAAAAAAATCAGGTGCTCTTTCCTTTCTGCCTACCCTGACAGAGAAAGGGCGTGATTGTATGATATATACATAAAAAAAACTAAGAAAAACAGAACTGGCAAAAAATGTGGGTCGTGATAAAAAAGTCTGGCACTCTCTGCTTTCTGACTACCCCAAAAGAGGAAACGTCGTGATGTTAAATATGTATGTATGCAAGTTTGTATGTAAGTATGAATGTATGTATGTTTGTATGTATGTATGTATGTACGTATGTATGTGTGTATGTATGTATGCATGTATGCATGTATGTATGTATATATGTGTGTATGTATGTATATATGTGTGTATGTATGTATGTATGCTTGTATGCATGTATGTATGTATGCATGTATGTTTGTATGTATGTATGTATGCATGTATGTATACGTGTATGTATGTATGTATGCATATATGTATGTATGTATATATGAATGTATGTACAATATATATGTGTGTGTGTATGTATGTATGTATTTGTGTATGTATGTATGTATGTATGCATGTATGTATGTATGATGTATGTATGTATGTATGTATGGATGCATGCATATATGTATGTATGTATGTATGAGTGTGTGTGTGTGTATGTATGTATGTATGTGTGTATGTGTGTGTATGTATATACGTATGTATGTATGTGTGTGAGTGTGCGTATGTGTATGAATGTATGTATGTATGTATGTATGTATGCATGTACAGTACCCGGCAGTAAGTAATACACGGCAATAAATTCAATGGACTACTAAAACATATATACAAGTACCCGGCGATAAGTAATACACATCGGGGTTATGAAAGAGATTGTCGGCCATAATCGGCTAACTTCGGCTTTGTAGATCGTCGTCTGTCATTCATACTTGTGTTCCGTCGCGATTTACGTTTTTATTTTGTGTTTGCTATTTATTTTGTTTTCTGCCATACGTTTATGTATTTATTATTTAATCTTGATATGCAGGGGTGTGGGATGGAAGCCCCCCGATGCCCTTGCGGTCGGGCTCGCCCTACATTGGTGGGGTGTATCTCGGCCGGGGGAATATTTGTGGGATGAGCCCGGACCTTTTAATGTCTTCTCTCTTGAATGTATTTTTTTGTTATCTATTTATTTTCTGTGTTTATTTTTATCTTCTTGTTCTACGTTTTCAAGGGGGTGGGCTGAAAAACATCTGGTGTCCCCATGGCTGGACTCACCCTATATTGGTGGGGTGTATCTTGGCCGGGGGGATGTTATTATTTGAGCCCAGACCTTTTGATAGCTTCTGTTTTTTAATGTATTCTTTTTTTAATGAGTTCTTGAAACGTGTCTAAATGTATTATGTACATATTATGTTGCTATCAATAAACCTGTATTTATTTATTTATTTGTCAGTCGTTGTTAAGCGTTCTAGGGACAGAGACGACGCTCTACAAAGCCAAAGTTAGCCGATTATGGCCGACAGTATCTTTCTTAAGCCCGATGTGTATTACTTATCGCCGGGTACTGTATGTATGTATGTATGTATGTATGTATGTATGTATGTATGAATGTATGTATGTATGTATGTATGGAAGTATGTATGTATGTATATATGCATGTATGTATGTATGTACGTATGTATGTATGTATGTTTGATAAACTTAATAAGGCACTAACATTAAAAAAAATCTCGTTGATTCTCTATGATATGCGATTATTATCTTATAATCGTTAGTTCCAGGGAATTCTCTGGTTTAGTGAACTCATACGGATTCAGTGCAGGGAATGGAAACAGGAAATTCTCTACACTTTTCCACGTAATGGAAACATTTATGTAAACGCGCCTTGGAGCGTGCTAAACGGGTCGTGCAGCGCCGTTCTCCCTCTGTCTTTAGCGTTTATTAAAATTGCAACAGTAAAAACTCGAATATCCGGAAAAGAAAATGTGTGAAAATCCGGATACATTTTATTAAGCGAAAAATGATGCGTGGATGGATCAACGTTTTTCTTTGCGTTTGTTTGTGGAAAAATATATGACAAAAGATAAAAAATTGTACTTTGCGTTTATTGACTAATTTGTGAATATAAAAAAAATACCCGAATTGGTTTAATGAAAATGCCACGTAACAATACAGCTGGCAGATTGCGCTATTTATGGTGAAATTATGGTATAAAACATTATAAAAAAAGATTTGAAAACTGTGACATATTCAGAGTTCAGTTTAAAGTGAAATAAGAAGACGTTATTCGATTATCTTTTTGAGTATACTTGTGGTAAAATTTGTTATTTCTTTTTAACAAACACTGTTTATTCCACTTTTTATAACAGTATAACCCTACCTGTTTCAAGGTTCACACCTCATCATCATGGAAGTACAAACAAGACTCAATTCTGTTCGAACTGGTACCGACATGCACGTTTCTCGCTTACTCTCAAAATTCAAATATCCGCGCGGTACATAAATATAGTACAGACGAGAGGTTTAACTAGGCACATTTTCGTCGTGATGATGATGATTCTGCTCTTCAGCATGTTTTCGACCTTTGACATCGATTGTTAAATTAAAAAAAAATTAATAAAGAAAAATATTTAAAAGTCCGTTCTTTAATTTAATGTAACGAATTATTCAGTATCTACTGTACAAGGCTACTCCCTTATAGCGTGTGAAAAGAGTTCGAAACGATCATGATATAGCCGCATCTCTTTCTCGCCAATTTCTCCATTGTAGCGAACAAAGCCGATTGCCACAATGTTCTGGGATCATTTTATTTACGACTCGATTCACAATAAAAAGTGAACACCGAAAACATATATTAAAAATGTTTATCGAACAGATGGTTAACATCTTTTTGTGATTTTGCGTACATTTCACTTCAGATCTCTTTATGGGTTGATTATTGATCCGTCTGTATTGCACAGCGCCACTAGACAAAGGAGCGCCGTAGCGCCGTACTCTTCGCACTCGCGGACTTTCTATATTAATTTCTATTAGCATAATAAACTACAGTGAATATTTGATTTAGCGGATTATATATACTGCTAAAATCATGTCAAACATTTTATGTAATCATGCATACATATAGATCGTGTCAAACATTTTATTTATTCATGGATACATATAGATTATGTCAAACATTTTATGTAATCCTGTATACATATAGATTATGTCAAACATTTTATGTAATCCTGTATACATATAGATTATGTCAAACATTTTATGTAATCCTGTATACATATAGATTATGTCGAACATTTTATGTAATCCTGTATACATATAGATTATGTCAAACATTTTATGTAATCCTGTATACATATAGATTATGTCAAACATTTTATGTAATCCTGTATACATATAGATTATGTCAAACATTTTATGTAATCCTGTATACATATAGATTATGTCGAACATTTTATGTAATCCTGTATACATATAGATTATGTCAAACATTTTATGTAATCCTGTATACATATAGATTATGTCAAACATTTTATGTAATCCTGTATACATATAGATTATGTCAAACATTTTATGTAATCCTGTATACATATAGATTATGTCAAACATTTTATGTAATCCTGTATACATATAGATTATGTCAAACATTTTATGTAATCCTGTATACATATAGATTATGTCAAACATTTTATATATTCATGCATACATATAGATTATGTCAAACATTTTATGTAATCCTGTATACATATAGATCATGTTAAACATTTTATGTAATCATGCATACATATAGATCATGTCAAACATTTTATATAATCATGCTTAAATATAGATTATGTCAAACATTTTATGTAATCATGCATACATATAGATCATGTCCAACATTTTATGTAATCATGCTTACATATACTGCTCTCATAAGCAAAAACGCAGCTAATGGCAAAAGTTAAGTTTTAAGAAAACTGCACTTTTATATTTTTCATTGCTGCTTAAAAATGTCGTGATTCGTAAACAAAAAAGCAGTAAAATGTGATTTATAAGCAAAAAAACGCAGCAAACGCATACTACCTTGATCAAAAAGTTTTAGGACTTTATTCATAAAATCGAAAATACAAGTTTATTCATCAAAATCGATATGGTCCCGTTCAAAGTACTCCCCATCGACTGCAACGCACTTACGCCAGCGCTTGATCCAATCCTCGAAACACCGCTGGTACTCAATTTTCGGTATGTCCATCAGAGCCGTCTTCGATTTTTTCATGACATTCTCTCGGGTGCTGTAACGCGTTCCACGAAGCGGTTTTTTAAGTCGGTTGAACAGGAAAAAGTCGCAGGGAGCCAGATCAGGTGAATTCAAAGGTTGCTGGATAGTTGTCATGTTGTTTTTGGTCAAAAACTCATAGAAATAATGTCTTTCGCGATTTCAACGCGGTCCTTTTTTGCATAAAAATTGAGGTCTTTCGGCACCAGTTTTGCAGCAACACGTCTGAGGGCCAAATCACTAACCAAAATGTCTTGAGCGGATCTATAAGCGATGTTCAAGTCCTCTGCCAGCTCTCTGATGGTCAATTTGCGGTTTTCGGCCAACATTTCTTTGATTTTATCGATGTTTTCATCGGTTTTCGACTGTCACTGCGTTCGTCATCCTCGACCGACTCACGACCACTTCTGAAGCGTTCGTGCCCCCAAAAAACACTTCTCCGGCATTTCCAAGGTCTGCGGACCATTAAATCCGTTTTTCACACAAAATTTAATGCAAACTCGTTGATGCACAGTTGATGCCATTTTCAAACTTGTAAAAAATCGAAAACACGCACAAAGGTAGATGTACTCGGTACAGCGTAACTTTTACAAATGACGCTGAAATTTAGAGGGAAGTGTCAATGATAGATGTGGTAACCTAACAAAAAAAAAATTTTTCAATCGGGTGACTGACAGCGCCACACGGTGGCCGGTCCTAAAACTTTTTGATCGAGGTAGTAGGCACTTCCTGTCGTTTTGCTTATGAATCACATTTACTGTTTGTTTGCTTAGAAACCCCTAGTATTTTGTCAAATTAAAAAAGACATGTCGATTTTTGTGTTAAAATAAATGGTTTTCTGTATTTTTTTATGAATTATGGTTTAAAATTTGATATGGAATATTGCCTCATATTTAGTTAAATTTCAGTTTTGTTCCCGTTAGCTGCGTTTTTGCTTATGATGGCAGTATAGTTACATACCTTCACACCATTATTCTGTCGGGGTAGGCAAAAAGTACAGAGCGTCACACTTTATTATCTCGACACACATCTTACACCTATTCGAGATCCATACACCATCTCACACAACTTCTACGATTTATCTGTCTTTGTACGTGGAATTCCTTCTTTTAGAATATCACTCACTTGATCCAACCACACTTTCCTTGGTCTTCCTCTGCCAAGCCTTCCACTTACGTTTAAACTGTATATTTATTTTGTTAGTATTTCTTCATTCGTTCGTTCCACATGCCCAAACTATCTCGGAGCGCTCTTTTCTATATAACTCAACACATCAGCTTCACGTTAGTTTCCATTCATTCCTTTATTCAGCGCACTTATTTCTACCGCATTTCTTTTCGTTAACACTATTCAGTATATTATTTATAGCTAAGGCATTAATATTGTGGAAGTTTAACCGTTCCCTTCCTGTGCTAAAAAAAATCCGCGCGTTCCGGTGCTGTGTATTCGATACACGAGTAAAAATGAGCGATTTAAAATCGCAAAAAATAAGAATATTCATAGCTAATCGCTTAAATTCATTAAATTTGAAGTCAAAAATGAAAATAATTGAAATTTAATTGCTGAAAACATAAAAAAAAACATCAGCCGACGTTCACAAAACGGGCAAAGCGACCACATCAGACGAAATCCCGAGAGCAACTGAAGCGATAGAAACGAGCGAACTGAGATTCTATTTATTGCTTTCCCTTATACTGAAGTATAGTGAGAATGAGACGTGAATAGCGTCGCTTCCTCACCCATAGCGATTTTTTAGAACGAATATACCTACGTCACACACTGGCACACGTTTGATTGTATTGGGAATTTATTCCCGATTTTCACAAAATATCTCTAATGTGGCCGATAAGTGCTAATTATTATTAATATTATATTTCCATTCAATGCGTAAATGTATTACGGAGGAATATCTAAAATCTGAACCCAGTATTTATTATATTTATAGAGTTATTAAAGTGTTTAGAAGCAATGTGTACTAGTTACACATCACAGGGAAGAAAGGGTTAAATACATCGTTATTTGTTTTATCAAACACTGATTGTTCTACTTTACGTAACGGTATAACCCTACCGGTTTCAAGATTTTCACCTCATCATCAGGAGAGTATAGTCTTGAATTATGTTTAAACTGACACCGACTGTCTTATTTGTGCTCCCCTGATGATGAACGGAAAACTTTGAAACCGGTAGGGTTATACCATTACATATAGTGGAATTAACAGTGTTTGATGAAACAATTTACTGTTCAGTATTTTTGCATGTCTAAGTTTCTAAAATAATGTTGTCTATTATCTAAGCTAATTTTAACACTGTCCGGTTCGAGTGTATTAGTTTTAGTGCCCCATTTACATTGTTTCCTAAAGCTTCACGCCTTTCAATAACTCTTGCATCACTTAAGAAAATACTCTTGTATTTTAACAGCAAATTATTCAACTTTCTCCAATCTTTCGTTGCTCATCTATACATTGCGTTTAACGTTTCACTCTTAATTTTGAATTTCGCTACATTGATTTTCATTTCATTATCTTGTCTTAACCATTTCAGAGCGCTCTTCTTTGTCCTGTTCAACATATCAGCCTTAAGTCGACATTAATCACTATCATACATTGTCAACCCATATATTCTTGTTAGTGGATACGTTTCTTCGCAAATGATTAGATTTGCTAAGATTCCTTATGTATTGATACTTGTTTTATCAGACACTGTTTATTCCACTTTTTGTAACGGTATAACCCTACGGGTTTCAAGGTTTTCACCTCATCATCAGGGGAGCACAAACAAGACTTGTTTGTGTTTCTCTGATGATCAAGTGAAAGCCTTGAAACCGGTAGGGTTATATACCGTTACAAAAAGTGGAATAAACAGTGTTTGATAAAAACAAATTAAGGGGAACACGAACAAGACTGAAAAAGGCAAAAATGAAATACTTAGCAACAGTGGTGTGTATAAACTTTTATGTGCTGACTGTGATCATTTCTATATAGGAAAGACAGGAAGATCTTTTGAAAAGAGATTTCGTGAACACAAATCCGCCTTAACAAATCCTTTAATTTATTCTGAAATGGCTAATCATTGTCACCGTGAAAACCACACATTTTCTATCGATGATGCTGCCAAATTCTTACATATCAGTAGTAACGGAAATAAATTGGACATATTAGAGGCCCAAAAAATGTGTAAGTCAGTACATCGAGGCGAACATCTGGCAAACACATATATACCAAGAATCTCCCCGCTGCTCGCCGAGGTCGTCCCATGCCTCCCTCAGCCCCCAGTCCCCAACCCGAATGTCCCCAACCGTTAGAAGCGTGTATCTTGGTACCAGTTCGAACAGAATTAAGTCGTGTTTGTGCTCCTCTGATGATGAGGTGAAAGCCTTGAAACCGGTAGGCTTATACCGTTACTAAAAGTGGAATAAACAGTGTTTAATAAAACAAATTACAATGTATTTAAACCTCCACAACATTAATGACTTTACTATAAATAATATATTCCTTATGTATGTTTTATGTTGTCACCAGACTATTAGACTCTGGAACCAGTTACTACTTAATATAAAACTTGCGTCACACTAAAATACGAAGTTAAGAAAGAAAAGTGATATCTGGAAATTTTCAAGACGAGGTTCACAATAAAAAGGCCAAATATATAAAAAAAATATATCAGTTTTTAAATTTAAAAATATATATTTTTAATTCAACATTCGAGGTTTAACTGTAATACAGTATTGCGTGTATCGCTGTTCTTCTCGCACTTATAAAAGAAAAATGGTGGCCCTTTGAAGTTCGCGGCAAACTTAACATGGTAATTTGACCGCGAAATTTGAATTTTCGTAATTTGTGATGTTACCATTGTCGAAAAATTCTTCAATTTAAAAATGGTGGGTAAGACAGTGTGCATTAAAAATATATATATTAATAAAATACGTCTTAAAGTTAACCCTTACCTCTCTGTGATGTGTAATTAGTACACATTGCTTCTAAAAACTGATTTTTCTTTCCTCTTCAGCGATGATATCTCGCTTTATATGAAAAGAAATGTTCGTCTTTATGGGGTTTATGGGCGTATATGGTCAATTATTTCATGGGGAGAGATATTAATTTGAATGTTTTTTTGCGACCATGTACCTAGCTCTATTTACTTTTTATCTAGCTGGTTGTAAGAGATTGCCACCTGGAAATAACCCAGCCAGATCATTTTTGCAATAAAGTGTTACATATTGTTCTTGATATTTCATTTCCAACGCCTTTAACCCTTCCCTCCCTGTGATGTGTAACTAGTACACATTGCTTCTAAAAACTTTAATATCTCTATAAATATAATAAATACTGGGTTCAGATTTTAGGTATTCCTCCGTAATACATTTACGCATTGAATGAAAAAATAATATTAATAACAATTATCACTTATCGGTTACATCAGAGATATTTTGTGAAAATCGGGAATAAATTCACCAATATAATCAAACGTGTGCCAGTGTGTGACTCACGTAGGTATAGTCATTCTAAAAAAACCACTATGGGTGAGGAAGCGACGCTATTCACGTCTCACTCTACTTCGGTATATGGTAACGCAAGAAATAGAATCTCAGTTCGAAATTGTGTTTCTTCCTACGAGGCATAACAGTCCGAGACCGAGTCCCGTCTCAGTTCTCAGTAGCTCTGGGGCATCCATTTGAGGTGGTCTCTCCGCCCATTTTGAGAACGTCGGCCGATGTTTTTTTTCATGTTTTCAGCAATTAAATTTCAATTATTATCACTTTGACTTCAAATTTAATTAATTTAAGCGATTGGCTACGAATACTCTTATTTTTCCGATTTTAAATCGCTCATTTTTATATGTTTATTGAATAAACAGCACCGGAACTTCTTCATGTTGTAAAAATCATTTTTAATTAGGGGATCCACCTTAAGCTACTCTGCGGCCCACTCCGTATTGGTACTGCGCGCCACCTTATAAATGGTAAAATGAACTTATATCGATTATTTACACTCATAAGTTAAAACGTTTATATAGAAATATCAATTTATAAATCGTTTCGAAATTTTAAATACAAAATATGGTGGAAGTTATTTTCTTTACGACAATGAATGCTTAATTCAAAATAATTTGAAAAAGGATTAATGTACAACGAATAACCTCAAATAAAATGATAAATTAAAAAACTTATTCATACCTTAGGGAACTGAAATATTAACCAATCGTTGTAAGGTGTATACATTGACAACAAGGCAAACAAACGCTTCCTTTCTCGAAGAACTGATAATCACTGATAAATTGTCAAAAATATGCCTTCGACGAGCCTTCCAATTCTTTGGGCATATTGCTCGTAGCCAAGGAGACAGTTTTGATAGGTTTGTGTTTACTGGAGGCGTGGAAGGACGACGCACAAGAGGAAGAATCCCAATGCGTTGGACTGACCAAGTGAGAGACGCAACTGGACTACCCTTAACAGTTTGGAGAGGTTTGTGGTTACTGGAGGCGTGGAAGGACGACGCACAAGAGGAAGAATCCCAATGCGTTGGACTGACCAAGTGAGAGACGCAACTGGACTACCCTTAACAGTTTGGAGAGGTTTGTGGTTACTGGAGGCGTGGAAGGACGACGCACAAGAGGAAGAATCCCAATGCGTTGGACTGACCAAGTGAGAGACGCAACTGGATTATCATGGAAGTCATGAACTATACGACAGGAAGGTATATACATTATGCACCAAGTAGATGATATACATATTTGGTACGACCTCCGTGGCTTAGTTGATAAGACGACTGTCTCCCGACCCAGAGATTGCAGGTTCAAATCCCGCTCAGATTTAAAAAAAAATTCAGTCTGTTTTTCACTTCAGGCTTCTATAACATCTTTCTGGTTGGTTTGAAGAGATTACCACATGGCAATAAATCTGCCAAGTTTTACTGTATAAAGCTAAAGTATAACTCAATACAATGTCTAGAGTTATCTTTAAATTTATTCAACAATCGTCAGAACGTTATTGACAAGAAAAATATGAATGATAATTTATACTTTAATAAATTAAAGAACGGATAAAAAAATATCTTGAAATCTCAGTGAAAACAATATTTTCTGTAACACAACAATTTTAAACTTTTCCAATGGGGTGGTACCGCAGAGCGGCCAGGTGCGGAATCTCTAGTCCATATAAGGGTGTGGGCTGAAAAACATCTGGTGTCCCCGTGGCTGGGTTCGCCCTATATTGGTGGGGTGTATTTTGGCCGAGGGGATGCTATTAGATGAGCCCAGACCTTTTGATAGCTTCTGCGTCTGATGTATTGTCTGCAATTTATGTGTTTTTAGAAATGTTATTTAGGTGTGATCTTGTACATACTATGTTGCTGTCAATAAACCTAATATTTATTTATTTATTTATTTATATCTGATACATACATTTCTAATAGATTTTATTGAAACGCTACTACGGTGTTTTTTCTTGCTGGCAATACAGTGTACGAGTACACCACTTATTTCGCCTCGAGTTTTATATTTATGATATACTCGTATATAGATTTGTCGATTTTTATTAAATGAACTGGTCTATTATTTACAACATCATTAATTGACCTCTTCAGACCTAGCGTCCAATTTAATGGACACAATTTTAATATTTGTGTTATATTTCTGTTTCCAATGATAACAAATTATGTGTAGAATACTGTAAAGCGAATAATTGGTTGATTCACAGATTTTTATTAAATGAACTGGTCTATTATTTACACCATGGGAGATTTACCTCTTCAGACCTGGCGTCCATTATAAGGGACACAGGGTTCATATTTGTGTTAAATTTCTGTTCACAATGATAACAAATGAAATGTAGGATACTGTATTAGCGACGTTGAACGTTTTGGGCGCCATCTATATAAACTAATACAACATAATGTTGCATTTAGTTTAAATAATACACTCGCAAGCAAGAAAAAAAATTAAAACAACTTGGTATTATATTTATGTTCCCAATGATAACAAATAAAGTGAAGCATACTGTATTATCGACTTCAAAAAATTACGCCGCCATCTATCTAAACTTATACGACATACTGTTATATTTTTTATTTATTTCGTTTATCTTTCTGCCATCTATGTATTTTCTGTTTTATTTCCTTTTCTTCTTCTTATTCTACATGTGCAAGTGTGTGGGCTGAAAAACATCAGACGTCCCCGTGGCTGGGCTCGCCCTCTATTGGTGGGGTGTATCTTGGCCGGGGGGGATGTTTCGTCATGTATTCATCATGTTTTATTTTTGTGAGTTCACAAAAAAAGTAAAACAGGATAAATACAAGAATAGTCCCAACCGGTTTTATAGACATGTGTCTTTCTCATCAGGTGAAGATGAGATCATTTTCAGAGGTTTTTTAATCCAATTGTGAGTTCATAAAAATAAAAGAGCGTGAATACAAAATAAAAATAAAAAAAATTAAAAACGAAATTCATATTTGTTTCATAAACTTTTCCTATCCTGTGCTAAACAAATCCGCGCGTTCCGGTGCTGTGTATTCAATACACATATAAAAATGAGCGATATAAAATCGGAAAAATAAGAATATTCATAGCCAATCGCTTAAATTAATTAAATTTGAAGTCGAAAGTGATAATAATTTAAATTTAATTGCTGAAAACATGAAAAAGAACATCGGCCGACGTTCACAAAACGGGCGAAGCGACCACCTCAAACGAAAGTACGAGAGCTACTGAAGCGAGAGAAGCGAGCGAACTGAGATTCTATTTCTTGCATTCCCATATATTGAAGTAGAGTGAGAGTGAGACGTAAATAGCGTCGCTTCCTCACCCATAGCGGTTTTTGTGAATGAATATACCTACGTAACAAACAGGCACACGTTTGATTGTATTGGTGAATTTATTCCCGATTTTGACAAAATATCTCTGATGTGGCCGATAAGTGCTAATTATTATTAATATTATTTTTTCATTCAATGCATAAATGTATTACGGAGGAATACCTAAAATCTGAACCCAGTATTTATTATATTTATAGAGATATTAAAGTTTTTAGAAGCAATGTGTACTAGTTACACATCACAGGGAAGGAAGGGTTAACCATATCAGACGGTTCTTTTAAGTGCTAATTATTATTAATATTATGTTTTCATTCAATGCGTTAATGTATAACGGAAGAATACCTAAAATCTGAACCCAGTATTTATTATATTTATAGATATATTAAAGTGTTTAGAAACAATGTGTACTAGTTACACATCACAGGACAAGAAGGATAAAAGACATTGTAATTTATTTTATCAAATACTGTTTCATTTTGTGTAACGGTTTAAAGATTTTCACCTCATCATCAAGGGAGTACAGTCTGAAATTCTCGTTTGTGCCCCACCCCCCCCCCCATGATGAGGGGAAAATCTTGAAATCGGTAGGGTTATACCATAAAAATACCGATGTCGTCTATTATCTAAGTTAATTTTAACACTAACCGGTTCGAGTATAATAGTTTTAGTACCTCATTCACATTGTTTCCTATAGCTTCACGCCTTTCTATAACTCTTGCATCACTTAAAAAAATACTTCATAACAGCAAATTATTCAACTTTCTCCAATCTTTCGTTGCACATCTACACATCGCATTTTACGTTTCACCCTTAATTTTAAATTACGCTGCATTGATTTGAACCTAGTATTTATTATTGTATATTTATAGAGATATTAAAGTTTTTAGAAGCAAATGTGTACTAGTTACACATCACAGGGAAGGAAGGGTTAAAAAATAATATTTTCAAATAAAGTTTGAAAAATAACGATATAAATGGAAATACAGTGTAAGAGGAAACGCACAAATGGAAATTAACAGAACAAAACGACCGAGGAACACCTTTTATGTATGGTCACTCGTTAGAGGCATTGTTTCATTATTTCTATGCCCCACACTCCATATCCCATATCCGCAGTGTGTGATGTCGGCACATTCATGAGAGATGGTCACCAAATGTGGAAGTGTAACTTAGCAATGGCGTAACCTATAGAATATAGCGTCGGGTTTATACTATAACATTACATTTTAAATAGCGTCGTTTAGAAAGAGAACTCTACACAAGTACGCTTAACTTGAAACGATATGTGACGATGAATTTCAGAAGACAGCAAGAAAGGCAAAATAAGAAATAAATAGGTGAAAGCTACTCTGAAAAGCTTGGCCAAGTTACTATAAGAATTTTTAATCTTGCAGTTGCATGGCCACGCAGTAACGCATTGAACTTTCATGCGGAAGATCGTTGGTTTGAACCCTGCGTTGTGCTTCTCCTCTCGAATGACACATGCATTTTTCCGCCTAGTAATTAGAGGTTATACGGATATATAACATATTAGGACTTCGATCATATCTATTATCTTAACACTTCCCTTACTGTGCTAAAAAATCCCGCCAGCCACGTTGCTGGACTCTAAGTGTACAGTAAAAAATGTATGTTTTAAATTAGAATATTTGTATTTTGTAATGACATCATTCAAATCATAGAGGTTTTGATGAGGAATACATAAAGCATGAAGACCCTGCAATCAGTATATTTAGAGAAATAAAATAAAATATAAGTACTGTTCACTCGCGTCCTATCACCGTACGGCAAGTGTTAAAAACAATAATGCCGATGTGTTCCTATCGTCTCACTTCAAGTGTGCCATCGAATCCAAAACACTGGTGTGACAGATGAGTTTGCTGGTGTTTTTATAAAAGAAGCTCAGGTTTGTTTGAAGTAGGTCAGGATTAAAATGAAGCAGACTTTGTTCAGAATCTAAATGAAGCAGACTTTGTTCAGAATTTAGATTAATGGAATTTGATAACAACAAACCATTGTTGTATTACGATTGGTCGAAATCAATTCTATAAAAAAAAAGTTTAGGTTTGTTGAAATTGGTCAGGATTTAAACGGAGCAGACTTTGTTCAGAATCTTAATGGAGCAGACTTTGTTCAGGATTTGAATTAATGGAATTTGATAGCGACAAACCATTGTTTTTTTACGATTGGTCGAAATCAATTATATAAAAGAAGTTTAGGTTTGTTGAAGTTGGTCAGGATTTAAATGAAGCAGATTTTGTTCAGAATCTAAATGAAGCAGGCTTTGTTCAGGATTTGGATTAATGGAATTTGATAGCAACAACCCATTGTTTTATTATGGTTGGTCGAAATCAATTATATAAAAGAAGTTCAGGTTTGTTGAAGTTGGTCAGGATTTAAATGAAGCAGACTTTGTTCAGAATCTAAATGAAGCAGGCTTTGTTCAGGATTTGGATAAATGAAATTTGATAGCAACAAACCATTGTTGTATTACGATTGGTCGAAATCAATTCTATAAAAAAAAGTTCAGGTTTGTTGAAGTTGGTCAAGATTTCAATGGAGCAGACTTTGTTCAGAATCTAAATGGAGCAGACTTTGTTCAGGATTTGAATTAATGGAATTTGATAGCAACAAACCATTGTTTTATTATGATTGGTCGATATCAATTATATAAAAGAAGTTCAGGTTTGTTGAAGTTGGTCAGGATTTAAATGAAGCAGACTTTGTTCAATATCAAAATGAATCAGACTTTGTTCAAGATTTGGATAAACAGAATTTAATAGCAACAACACATTGTTTTATTACGATTGGCCGAAATCAATTCTATAAAAGAAGTTCAGGTTTGTTGAAATTGGTCAGGATTTAAATGAAGCAGACTTTGTTCAGAATCTAAATGAAGCAGACTTTGTTCAGGATTTGGATAAATGGAATTTGATAGCAACAAACCATTGTTTTATTATGATTGGTCGAAATCAATTATATAAAAGAAGTTCAGGTTTGTTGAAGTCGGTCAGGATTTAAATGAAGCAGACTTTGTTCAGAATCTAAATGAAGCAGACTTTGTTCAGGATTTAGATTAACGCAATTTGATAGCAACAAACCATTGTCTTTTTATGATTGGGCGAAATCCATTCTATAAAAGAAGTTCAGGTTTGTTGAAATTGGTCAGGATTTAAACGAAGCAGACTTTGTTCAGAATTTAGATGAATGAAATTTGATAGCAACAAACCAAACCAAACCAAGTTTATGATGGATTTAAATGGAGCAGACTTTGTAACAAGCAAAACAAGTTCAAGATTTAAATGAAGCGGACTTTTTTTACAAAGCTGGATTTCAAATCTGAAATATTTTAATAGTTAGTCAGGTTTAACAACATACTCTTTTCAAACAAATCCAAGTTCTAAATGAATGGCTTCGTAAATAAGGGAAATTATTGCTATTGTAACTATGAAAACCCAAGACTGTAACACCAGAGATTCTCTTCTTTTATTCCTCTTCTTTTAGGCCTGTTATGGTCCTGCATCATCGTTTTCCTCTTGTGACGTCGACTGCCAGCTGTCTTTCCATCTTTTGGGAGGTCGTCCTGGAGGTCTGCTTGCTTGGGGGATACCGTCCCTGGCCATTCTTACGGCTCTCGGTTCCACCATTGGATACATGTTCATTCCAGAACCTTCTTCTCTATCGTCCCCATCTGACAATATCTTCAACTTCGCACATCCTTCGGATTTCTGTGTTTCGTACTCTATCACGAAGGGTTTTGCCAGAGATACTCCTGAGTACCTTCATTTCGCTGGTTCCAAGGAGATTTTTGGTTCTGACAGTGTCGGCTCTGGACTCTATGCTGTATCCCATTATGGGGCGCACACAGATCTTGTATGATATATCCTCACCTTGCTTTGGATGTTCATATACTTGTTTTTCCAGATAGTGTTCTTTAAACATTCGGAAATAGCTGCGGCCTTTTGTGATTATTCAAGCACTTCGCCATATATGTCATTATTGCACATTATGCTAGCACCCAAGTATTTAAATTTTGTAACTTGTTCAATTGGTGTGTCGTTGATCGCCACACTCCATCAAACTTGCTCTCTGGCTAGAGTCTTGCATTTAGTCTTGCTGATGATATCATCTTTATAAAACGTTTGCAGTTATGTTTGCAGTTATTGTTTGCAGTTATTAAGTTTATAACAACAAAATATTGTTTTACTATGGTTTTAAAAAAAATTAACACTGCTCTCACTAACTTAACCTTTCCTTCCCTGTGTTGGGTATCTACTACACGTTGCTTCTAATAACCATCAATATCTCTATAAATATTATAAATACAAGGTTAAGATTTTAGGTATTCCTCCATAATATATTTACGCATTGATTTAAAAAATAATATTAATAATAATCAGAATTTATCGACTACATCGAGGTGTTTTGTAAAGATCGAAAACAAATTCGCATTTAAACGCTGCGAGTGCCTCGTCTTGACGATAGGTGAATAGTATGCAGGAAGCGCGACACTATATTTGCATCTCACTCTTGCATACTAGACTGAATTGCGAGGAGTTGAATTGTCTCAACGTCGCAAGCAAAGTCGTAAGCGCCGGGGTATGCGACTGACGTTCCGCGCCACTAGTAGCCTCTAGGCTTGTAAATAGGTTAGATGTACGCCCGTTCCGTGAGCGTGTTTTAATGTTTTCAGATGGTTTTTTAATGTTTTCAGCAAATAAATCTCAATTATTATAATTTTTAACTTCAATTATAATTAATTAAGGGGATTATCTATGAATGTTCTTATTTTTCTGATTTAAAATCGCTAATTTTTTATTGCGTACTCACTACCCAACACCGGAGCACGCGTATTATTTTTATCACCGTAAGGGAAGGGTTAAAGAGGAGACAAATTAAGATGAAAGAACTGAATTATCGTTGAAATGGCGAGGGTATCCTCGACAACGAGGTCCAGCAACGACGATTAATTTTATCTCCATATTGGCCATTGATCGACTCGCACAAGCTTTTATAGCTCCGTTGTTTTCGGGGTTGATAGTTAATGCTTAAAGTTTAGCTACCAGAACTTTTTAATCCTTTCTCTAACTTAATTTAACTTTTATCCCATCAATAGTTCGTCATATCTACATCCAAGGACGACATCTTAATGTTTGACTTAGTTCATACTACTGTGTGGCCTGGAATAAAGTGCACTTTTGTTTCCTTTATTTTTCGAGGACCCATGGAGTGAAAAAGACGTCATTTGTTCGATTGGTTCTGATAGTTTTGATCGCCATGAGTTATTTCTTGATGCAACAATGCCCTTTTTGCGTCTATACGTTTCTTCTTATTCCCAGTGTCATGTCAGGTCCTTTTAACGTTGAATATCACCTGAGAGTAGACATATTTGTCCCCGGCAACCCAAAAAAGATCCCCAACGCTCCTTATACCAGTCCAATCACGTATATTGCCGAGCCAGGAGATTTACCTCCTGCCAACACCTCTTTGGCCTTCTATTTTGCCTTGGATGATCAGGTGCAGTAATTTGTACTTTGCTCCTCTAAGTACATGACCCAAGTAGGACACCTTTCGGATTTTAATATTAGTCAGCAACTCTCTATCAACTTTGGCTCTTTGAAGAACCCTAGTGTTGCTGACCATATCCGTAGCATTTTCCGGTGCATCCACATTTCGAATGCTTCCACTCGGTACATACTACTTACTTTGAAGGTCCATGATTCCACTCCATGCGATAACACTGACTAAACGTAGCATTTGACTAACCATTGTCAAAGTTTCAAGTTTAAATTAACTTCGCAGAATACGTTTTTCATATAAAATTCACACGTACGAGTGTATTGCGAAGCCAGGAGATTTGCCTCCTGCCAACACCTCTTTAGCCTTCTATCTTGCCTTGGATGATCAGGTGCAGTAATTTGTACTTTGCTGCTCTAAGTACATGACCCAAGTAGGACATATTACGTTACGTTTCTATCAGATAATAATTTTGAGTTTAGGACCAATTACACAGTGCTAGACAGTATCCAAACATCAACTTAACTAAACAGTGTTTAAAAAAATTTGAAGAGACTGATTCTATGATAAAATCTCGACCCCAAATCGATCGCAGAATTCTTGAACACAGTAAATTAAAGAGCAAGTCAATGAGTTTGTGCGCGCCAATCGAACACTATCAACCCGCAAGTGTTCGATCAGCATTAATAATGTCGTATACAATCTTGCATCAAAATTTATTGCTTGATTTATAAAATTCAGTTTGTTCTGGATTTAAATGAATCAGATTTTGTTATGAGAACGGATAGCAAGGTATGCATTTATAAGACCTGTGTGCGACCTATCTTCCCATATGGTATCGAAGCAAAGGCGGACATTGTCAGGACAAAAAGTATGCTAAGGACAACAGAAATGATAACTCTGCGTGCTATTCCTGGGAAGACTTTGCGTGATCGTGTAAGGAACACCACAATCCGAGAGGTCTGTAAGGTCCAAGATGTGGTCAGATGGGGATGATAGCGTCTACGATACTGGTACCAACATGTACAGAGAATGAACTCCTCAAGAATTCCATACATAGCTCTGCATGGGGTGCCGGATGGACGGCGTCCACCAGGGAGACCCCCGAAACGATGGAGATAGCTGGACCTCAGCATCACAGGAGGACAATCCTGCAGTAACAGACTCTTGAGACTATAGAAAGTCTAAGAAGAAGATTTTGTTACGTGTTTGAATTTCGTAGCTTAAATGTTTGAATAGTTCTTCGGGTTAAATGATACACTTTTTTTAGGTGAAGCACATTTCCATTTAAATGGCTTTATCAATACGCAAAACTCACACTTTTGGAGCAATGAACACCCAAGACTGAAATACCAGAGACCACTCCATTATGCAGGAGTAACAGTCATGTCAACGTCGGGAATAATTGGTTTTTACTCGTATTTCTTTGAGGACGCTTGAAACCATGCAATAACAGTTAATTCGAAGAACTACGTTCAAATGCTGAGAGAATTTTTGACTGTAAAAATGCAAAAAAAATCGAGCTACAATTCGAGGGCGTGGTTTAAACAAGATTTAAGGTTTAAACAAGGCCACTTGTCACACACAAGAGTTGTTCCACAGAAATCTGGTTTCGTTAAGGGGTGACGTTCTGTGGCCACCATAAAGTCTTAATTTGTCTCCTGATACCTAAAAAGTTGAGTATAGTAAATAATCTAATGAATGCTGCAATTGAAACCGAAAACTTGACATGAGATCGAAACGATACTTCGAAAAATTTGCAGACGCATGTTTGAAATTTTTCTAGCCAGATTAGATGAATGCGTTTGACGAGGGGCTGGTCATTTCGAAGACATTATTTTGAATTTTGTTACATTTTTGCAAGAATGAAATTTGATAGCAACAAACAATTGTTTTATTATGATTGGTCGCAATCAATTCTATAAAAAAAAAATCAGGTTTCTTGAAGTTGATCAAGATTTAAATGAAGTAGAATTTGTTCAGGATTTAAATGAAGCAGACTTTGTTACAAGCGAAACTTGTTCAGGGTTTAAATGATGCAGACTTTGTTCAGGATTTATTTTAATGAAATTTGATAGCAACAAACCATTGTTTAATTATGATTGGTTGAAATTAATTCTATAAATGAAGTTCAGGTTTGTTGAAGTTGTTCAGGATTTAAATGAAGCTGACTTTTTTCAGGATTTAAATGAAGCAGACTTTGTTCAGGATTTAAATAAAGCAGACTTTGTTCATAATTTAAATGAAGCACACTTTATTCAGGATTTAAATAAAGCGGACTTCGTTTGGGATTTAAATAAAGCAGACTTTGTTCAGGATTTAAATGAAGCAAACTTAGTTCAGGATTTAAATGCAGCAGACTTTGTTCAGGATTTAAATGAAGCACACTTTGTTCATGATTTAAATGAAGCACACTTTATTCAGGATTTAAATAAAGCAGACTTTGGTTGGGATTTAAATAAAGCAGACTTTGTTCAGGATTCAAATGAAGCAGACTTAGTTCAGGATTTAAATGCAGTAGACTTCGTTCAGGAATCAAATGAAGTAGACTTTGTTCGTGATTTAAATAAAGCAGACTTTGTTTGGGATTTAAATAAAGCAGACTTTGTTCAGGGTTTAAATGAAGCAGACTTTGTTCGGGATTTAAATGCAGCAGACTTTGTTCAGGAATCAAATGAAGTAGACTTTGTTCGTGATTTAAATGAAGCAGACTTTGTTTAGGAATCAAATGAAGCAGACGACTTTGTTGCAAAGCTGGATTTCGCGTCTGAAATATTTAAATAGTTCATCGGGCTTAACAACATACTCTTTTCAAACAAAGCAAATTCTCAAATGAATGGATTTTTCAATAAGCAAAATTGCTGATATTGCAACTATGAAAACCCAAGACTAACACGATGATATTATCTTTATAAAACGAATTCTCAATATTTTGTTAAATATTTGCAGTTATTAAGTTGATAGCAAAAAAATATTGTTCTCTTATGATTTTATCTGAGCCACCCTGTATAACAACCCTTTTCCATATAGTCATATGATGTGTACACGAAATATTAAGCGAGTATGTTATATATTTGTAGTGGCGATATTAAGTTTGACTACAGGAAACTTTTCTCATATGTAATTCGTATCTCAGCCCTTCTCAGAAATATGTTTATCAACTCGAAAACAAGTGTTATCGCTTGACCGGGGGTGTACTATTTATTATTTATATATTTATAATTAATTTTTTATTTATTTGTTATTTATTTATAATTTCTTAATTATTTTTTTAAATTTTATTCTTCTCCCTGGCTCCATCCCAACACACTGTCTGCGAAGACTGTTGGGGTCAGCTCTCCTCGTCCTCAGGTTGTATGCTCTTCTGTCCCGGACTACGTCCCGCAGGCCGTGCCTCTGCATCAGGTTATCTTTTTGCACCACCCACGAATTATTTGGTCTTCCTCTGGTTGTTATTCGAGGAAGTTCCATGAAGATTGCCTGGTTCACAATGTGGTCCCACGTGCCCATACTATCTCAATCCATCCGCCTCTCCTCCATCTTACTGTTGATGTCTGTAACACCTAGGCTTCCACGAATACGTGAGCTTTTTATTTTGTCTCTTAGGGACACACCAGCTGACCATCTTAGCATGCGCATTTCACAAGTTTCTAGTTGCCAAGAGTAAGAGTTATACATCGTCCAGCATTCGGAGCCATAGAGGAGAGTGCGGGTCTGACAATCGTTTGGTATACTTTTCCTTTTAACTTTACTGGCATTTTCGGATCACATAGAACTCCCGTCATTGATCTAAACTTCATCCATCCCACACTAATTCGATGTGTTACATCTGCTGCACATCCTCCATCGCTATGGATGAGAGACTCGAGATACTTAAAGGAGTCACAATTTGGTAATGTTTCTCCATCCATTTGCATTACGGGAGTGACAGCATTTGTGTTCTCAAATATGTAACATATTTTTTTAACTTTTGATGTATTTATAATTTATTTATTTATTGTTTGTTCATTATTTATTTATTATCAACGACACGATATGCACAGTTGAATATTAATATAGTATTAAAAAAACAGTTGTACAAACGGCATACATACACATATACCATATGAAGGCTGTATATTTCTAGATAACATTTAGTATTAAGGCTGGAATATAAATTTTGCACAGTCTTTTGTTAATCATTCTCCCTCGATAAATAGTCGATTATTTTGGTCAGATGTAACGCGCAGTTAATGTTTGACAGTCATCTAAATTGATAACGTTGAAATTTACCGCAACAATGAAAAAAAAATTCCTTAGTTTAATAAAACATTTTTATTTGAAGAAGTTAACAGCCACGCAGATTAAAGCTGAATTGGATAAAGTTCACGGGACTGCACCAGCCTTGAAGGCTGTTAATTTCGGGATAGCATTTAGTATTAAGGCTGGACTATAAAATTGACCCATAGTCTTTTGTTAATCAGTATCTGAATAAGTGGTCTATAATTTGATCAAATTTAACGCCTAGCTAACGTTTGACAGTCACCTGAATTGATAACTTTGAAATTTGCCACAACAAAAAAAAAAACATTCCTTAGTGTAATAAAACATTTTTATTTGAAGAAGTTAACAGCCGCGTAGATTAAAGCCGAATTGGATGAAGTTTATGGGACTGTACTAGCTTTGAAGGCTGTTTATTTCTAGATAACATTTAGAATTAAGGCTGGAATATAAATTTGGCCCAAAGTCTTTTGTTAATCATTCTCCCTCGATAAATATTCGATTATTTTGGTCAGATGTAACGCGCAGTTAATGTTTGACAGTAATCTAAATTGATAACTTTGAAATTTACCACAACAATGAAAAAAAATCCTTAGTTTAATAAACCATTTTTATTTGAAGAAGTTAACAGCCATGCAGATTAAAGCCGAATTGGATTAAGTTCGTGGGGCTGCACCAGCCTTGAAGGCTGTTAATTTCTAGATAACAGTTAGTATTAAGGCTGGACTATAAATTTGGCCCAAAGTCTTTTGTTAATCATTCTTCCTCAATAAATAGTCGATTATTTTGGTTAGATGTAACGCGCAGTTATATTGATCATTAGATTGACAGTCATCTTAATTTAGAACTTTGAAATTTACCACAACAATGACAAAAAATAGTCCTTAGTTTAATAAAACATTTTTATTTGAAGAAGTTAACAGCCGTGCAGATTAAAGCCGAATTGGATGAACTTCACGGGACTGCACCAGCCTTGAAGACTGTTAATTTCTGGATAGCATTTAGTATTAAGGTTGGACTATAAATTTGGCCCATAGTCTTTTGTTAATCAGTATCTGAATAAGTGGTCAATAATTTTGGTCAAATTTAACGCCTAGCTAACGTTTGACAGTGACCTGAATTGATTACTTTGAAATTTGCCACAACAATGAAAAAAAAAACATTCCTTAGTGTAATAAAACATTTTTATTTAAAAAAGTTAACAGCCGCGCAGATTAAAGCCGAATTGGATGAAATTCACGGGGACTCTGCACCAGCCTTTATGGAGGTTTATTTCTGGGTGACTATAAATTTGGCCCATAGTCTTTTGTTAATAATTCTCTCAATAAGTTGTCAGTTTCTTTTATACATACATTTTTTTTACGATTTATTGTGATATTTCTCAAAGTATAATTTGCACTTTAAAAACAGCAATTAAAATTGTGGAATTAGAATAAAAATACTCACTCGTGAAGTACACTCTGCGTGTGAGTGTACGTAATATGATTGGCGCCATATTTTTAGCTGCCAAGTTTCTTTGTCAAGAATTTATAAATCAGTTAACAAATACAGTGTAACCACGCCACTAGCCCGCCTGTAGAACTCATACAACTCGGTATTTGTCTAACACATAGTTTGTTCTTAATTCGTACGTTTGTCCGGAATTTGTACGTTCGTCCGGAATTCGTACGTTTGTCCGGAATTCGTACGTTCGTCCGGAATTCGTACGTTCGTTCAAAATTCGTACGATTGTCCGGAAACTGTAACTTGCAATCCGTCCATGACCATTTTGTTTTTTTTTTTTTTTGAAATCGTCAAAAATAGACATTTATGTTTTTACGCATAACAAGACAATAACGTATTTCATTCCTGATTTTTTTTCCTTTCCTTGATTGATGATATCTCACTTTATATGAAAATAAATATTCGGGTGATTGTCCGTCTTTGTGGGCATATCCTCACGTATGTGTTTATGGATTTCGTGGGGGTGGATAGTCATTTGAATGATTTATACGATCATGTAACTTGTTTCATCTACTTCGTCTGGTTGGTTGGAAGAGATTGCCGCCTGGCAATAATCCCACCAGATTGTATTAGCAATAAAAGTGTTAAACAAATAAGAAATTTTATAAATACATAATTTATAAAAAAAAAACAACAGATAATTTGATGTGGACACAATTTATATGGATCTGAGTTTATTCTGTTCCATTTGTCGTGTACACAGTAAACTAGGCTTTTGCCTGTATCTTTTTATACATAAAAAGAATTTCACCTAAACTAGGATGGTTTGTGCCACCAAATCAAAGTGACTTTGCAATTATATGAGTCTTCTTCTTCTTCTTCCTCTTGGTTTAGGTCGTATGACCTATTTGTGACGGTGGACTGTCCTGGGATGATGACGTCCAGCTGCCCTTCCATCTTTTCAGCGGCCTTCCTGGCAATCTCCTGCTGTTAGGGTTTTCAGTCTTAGCGATTCTTGCCAGTCTTATATCCTCCATGAGATCCACATGATTCCTCCAGAAGCGCCTTCTGCTTCTTCCCCACCTCACTATGTCTTCAACACCACAGACAGAACTTACCGTCTCATTTCTGATCCGATCTCTAAGAGTTCTGCCTGCGATGGAGCGTAGGGTTCTCATTTCCTCCACTCTGAGAAGGTTTTTTGTCCTGTTGGTATCGGCTCTCACTTCTATCCCATATGTCATGATGGGGCGGACGCATGTCTTATATATCCTGTCCTTACTTTCGGTTAGCATGTATTTGTTTCTCTATATGAATCAATATTATACAACTAATTAAAAAAAAATGAAAATTTTAGATTATTTCAAGTTTCAACTCATTAAGGAGACGTTAGTTCACCTTGCTTTCCATGGAATTCATAAAATTCTTCTCCAGCACCACATTACAAACACATCTATTCTACGTCTCTCACTTGCTCTCAGAGTCCAAGTCTCAGCTCCATACATGAATATTGTGAAGATGAGAGACTCAACCAGGCGCATTCTCGTCGTGATGGTGGTAGTTCTACTCTTCCATATCTTTTCCAGCTGTGACATCACATTCTTTCCTATTCCAGTTCTTTCCACATCAGCCTCGCATCCTCTACTGTTGGTAAAACTGAAACCTAAGTAAATAAAGTCAGTCACCACTTCCAGACCATGATTCACATTATTTGGTGACAGTTTTGCGGTCTACTATCTCAATCTTAGTTTTCTACATATTGATTTCCAGACCCAAGAGCTTACTCTCGTGTTCGACATTTTTAACGTGTTCCTCGCGGGAAGCACAAACGCCTGTGATCTGACGACAATCCAAGTTTCAAATCAAAAATACTTTAAAAAAATGACACAAAACCGGAATGAAAATGGAACTAAAATTTAAAATAATCTTTATTCTAGCGACATCTTTGAAAACCTTGTCAAATAATATATTAGTTTATGAGATATTGTTGAATAAATAGAGCGCCGATTTTTTTTGGTTTCTCAATATTTCCAGCTATTGCGTCACATGTAACGAACGACCTGTCGCGCGGATCGAGTCCTGCGATGAGTCTCTCTTACGTAAATAAACATGACTAGTGCTATATGCATTTGATTGGGTGAGTGTAATGAATCATTGCTTTGATCATAGCATTCCTTTGTTTATTTTACGTAATGTTTAGTTTATCTCCTTTATTTAATGAGTCTCCTTAAGAGTAATGACTATTATTTATTACCAAAAAATTACTTGAATGTCATGTTTACTTGGTGTTGCAATCAAATATCAGTGGTTCTAAACAAAATACGCGTTTAAACTTAGAAATTAAAACACGCCGAAATTGTGTCGCGCACAGGATTCGTGGAATTTGATTTTTAACGCGGTGAACAGATTAAGAATCATAGCCATTCCTTCTGTCAGCATAGTCATTCCTTCTGTCAGCATAGTCATTCCTTCTGTCAGCATGTAGAGCATAGTCATTCCTTCTTATTGTTTGGCAATTAGCATATTGAGTATTCAATGAATTATTTATTATAAAGGTTTTAAATAAACCGTCATCTAGGAGTGTAAAACGGATAAATCCACTTTGCATTATTTCTTTGTGGAAAAAAATTATTCAACATTCGTGCAAATCGCAATTCGTACAGCTTACTTGAACGAATTGTGAACGAATAACGAGGTTCCAATGTATAATTTCATGTCGTTATTTCAAATTTAAGTCTATTGAATAATTTTTTTCATCTGATGAAAAGATAAAATACGTAACTAATACTTTTCTATTCGAAAATTAATAAAGATAGTGAATCTCTCTTGTTGCAGTTAAGGGTTGTTTTACTGGAGAAAATGTAGGATGGTCTCTGGTGACGTTTGAAATGTCATGTCTCAAAGGGATTAGCTAAAATCGTTTATTTTATGAATTGAAAAATAGTTTTTCTCTAAACTGACGTTTTAATTCCTAATTTTCATTATACTGACTTTCTAATGTATTGTATGATTTGTATATATCTTTAAATAGGCCAAGATCCACTATGAATTAATACTAATTACGAATATTTAATTTTATGTGTAAAAAAACTCGAAAATCCAATTATCGTATACCCCATCCCTAGCCAATGCGGACTAACAAATATTATTTGATTTTAACAAATTGACATAGTTTTGCTAATTTGTGACAAGATGTATTAATTTGTCATTATTTGCTATTTATTAGAATCAAGGCTTATGTTAAAGTTGATAAAATAATTAAAATAACTGAACGTCGTTACAAGGTTGTTAGTCCTCGAATAACAACCAGAGGAAGACCAAAGAATTCATGAGTGGTGCAAAAAGATAACCTGATGCAGAGACACGGCATGGGGGACGTAGTCCGGGACAGAAGAGCATACAACCTGAGGACGAGAAGAGCTAACCCCAACAGTCTTCGCAGACAGTGAGTTGGGATGGAGCCAGGGAGAAGAAGTTACAAGGTTGTATTGGGGCAAATTTGTGAACTGTCACAGGGACCATGTTACATTTTCTCTAATATAATCATCTTATCTCGTCAAAGGTTCTATACTAGTTTCATTAGAACGTCCAGAATTTTACCAACTGGATATTACTGTGAGTTCCACGAATCCAGTTCTCTTCGGTCCAAGACTCCAGGATATTCGGGCACTCCATCAAGTGTCGCATGGACTGCTCATCACTGAAGATACAGATAGTCAAGCTATCATGATACATTTCCATTGTTACATGTTGGGGCTTGTCAAATACAAAAAAGTAAATTATGAAAGAAAGTAAATACAGACAAAAGAACCTCGTACATATACGGTATGTCCAATGGGAAAGGTGACTGGTTTTATTTTCGCATAACCACCAACGCCATCTGTGGATGAATACGTGAATTAACAAGCGAAACATTTCGACTATCTTCCGTTTGCATTCTACAACATTTATTTGTCTCTTTTCAGTAATTATGAACGAAAGTAAATATAGACAAAAAAACCTCGTACATACACTGTATGTCCAACGGGAAAGGTAATTGATTTTATTTTCGCATAACCACCAACGCCATCTGTGGATGAATACACGAATTAACAAGCGACACATTTCGACTATCTATCGTTTGCATTCTACAACATTTATTTGTCTCTTTTCAGTAATTATGAACGAAAGTAAATACAGACAATAGAACTTCGTACATACACGGTATGTCCAATGGGAAAGGTGACTGATTTTATTTTCGCACAACCACCAACGCCATCTGTGGATGAATACATGAATTAACAAGCGACACATTTCGACTATCTTCCGTTTGCATTCTACATTTCTTTGTCTCTTTTCAGTAATTATGAACGAAAGTAAATACATACAAAAGAACCTCGTACATACACGGTATGTCCAATGGGAAAGGTGACTGATTTTATTTTCGCATAACCACCAACGCCATCTGTGGATGAATACATGAATTAACAAGCGACACATTTCGAATATCTTTCGTTTGCATTCTACAACATTTATTTGTCTCTTTTCAATATTTTCCACATCCACGTTTCATTGCCAAATATCAAAGTCAACACTTAAATACTGTTTTGGACTGTCATATTAACACATTTTGATACTGTTTGGTTTAAATATATGTGTAGGACCTTTGTAGCCTAGTTAGTAAAATGCCTGTTTCCCAGTTCGGAGTTTGTGGGCTCAAATCCCGTTGAAACCCAAACGTTTATCAAAAGGATTCCAATCTAGTTTTCACTTAAACCCATTTTAACATCTTTATGGGTGGCTGGAAGAGATTTCAAAATGGCAATAAGCCCACCAGGTTGTACTGTATACAACGAAAGGCTAATAAAATACAATCCAACTGTATTATTTATAGTTAAGGCATTATCATTGTGGAAGTTTAAAGATATTGTAATTTTTTTTAGTCCAATACTGTTTATTCCACTTTATATAACGGTATAACTCTATTGGTTTCAAGGTTTTCACATCATCAGGGAAGCACAAACAAGAATATTATTTTGGTGAGGTGAATCATGACTTTGGATTTCGCAATATATTTTTTAATTTTAATTTCGAAACAGCGTCTTAAAATTACTTATGTTATTTAAAAAGTTATATTGCACGTCTGTCATTAAAAACACTCGTATAAATTTAACTTAAAATCCTTTAGAATAACGAATAAATTTGAGTATACAGGAAGCGATAATAAAATTATAAACCTTACTTTTCCCCTTGTCTAAAAACTCGGTTTAAAACGGTCGCCGTTCTTGAATAACCCGAGCCAACAAAGGCGAGCTAGCGCCAGATATAAACGCCCATTCCAACACGCCAGTATTCCAGTTTACGCTAGGGTGTGTCGTTTGGAATGCGCGGGGGATGGATTGAACTGGTGGGAAAGAGAAACACGATAAAGCAGGAATAGGGTAGTTTTTTTTTCAGTTCATTTTCGTACATGTCCGAGGGTAGACGTCGTGTCGTAAATGTGAGAATTTTCCATCAATTTTCTTGTGTTTTTCATTTAAAAATGTCATTTCTAACAGTAAATTCCGTTTGATTTCAACACTAAATACATTTTAATATTCGCTCTATCGATTTTTCGCATTTTGACGCCATTTAAACGTTGAATTAAGGATATTTCTTTGTGTTGTGTGCGTTTTGCCGAGTTGAATTTTCATTTTATAAAAAAAAAATATATTACGAGTCAGCTTCGACAGGGCGAAAGGATAAAATTAGAAATTCAATTTGAATATTTTTCTGTTTTAAATTATTAACACGAGACATTAACAATTTAAACGCGAATTTAAATTGTGCGATACGGAATGAATTCATTTTGTGTTTCACGACATGTGTTTTCTTTGTGGATTTTATTTAATTGTGTTTAGTATAATGCGCATGTTTTTTTCTTTTTCATGTATTTAGAAGAAAACTTGAATTTTTTTTTAACTAAACTTTTCACTGAAACCTTTGTTTCTTTGGGGGCTGTTTATTGTATATGAAAATTAATTATTTCAAAGTCTACAATCGAATTGTTGAACTAACTTTGAATGTATAACGTGAAAATGGGACAAGTGAAAAAAAACGCGCATAAATGCGTGTGTTGGAAAAAATACATGAAGAAAGAATTTATGACAGAATACGGAATAAAGTGATAAGAGATGAATGTGAACTTAAGGGTGATGTGTTGAGTAAGGTGGATAAGGGTACGCTGAGATGATTTGGTCATGTGGAATGAATGAATAAAGACAGTATAAATGTGACTAGAAGGCATGGTAGAGGATAATTAAGGAAAATATGGATGGATCAAGTATTTTTTTTATATTTCGAAAAAAAAAAGGAATTAAACAAAGTCGTATGAGCTGGATAAGACGATGTATGAATATAGAGGAAATTAAATATATGTGTCGCAATAGGAAAATTTAGCACTCTCTCGTTTCTGTCGACCCCGATAGGCAGACGGCGTGATGGTATGTATATAAAAATAAATAAATTTATTTTAAATAAATTGAAGACATATATGACAGTTAATAAATCAATCGCTTATTAATAATAAAAAATATGATTATGCATATTGGTATACTAGTGCCAACCTTGCTAAACAAAGCCTGGGTATTGAAATTCAAGTCGGTGGTGGTCTAACAATTACAAATTCAATACAACAAGCAGGCGTTCCAAGATCGATTCCTGGCGGAGTCACTTCCGAACTTGGATTATTTCAATAAATATTTTTATATGCTAGATCAGTGTTTCTTAACATTTTTTTTGAACTGTGACCTAATTTCAAGTTTAATGTTTTTCTGTGCCCCCCCCCCCCCCCCCCCCCCCCCATAATAAGTAACTCGGAGGGGGTAAATTGAAAAAAATAAACATAAATTTAATCGTTTATTTAAATATTACTAAATTAATTATTAACAAAAATAATTGTAATATATTTATAATGAACTTATAAACATAATTATACAAGTATTATTTATATTTGTTTATAACAACAAAATGTTTAATAAATTGATATTCAATTTATTTAGTGTGACGAGCAAATTAACAAGTAATGTCGACTTGTCAAATAAAAAAAAAATCACTTTAAAATTTACTTTTATATTTTATTAAATCTGTTCACCGCTTTAAAAATCAAATTCTACAAATACTGTGCGCGGCACAATTTCGTCGTTTTTTTTAAATTTCTAAGTTTAAACGCGTATTTTGTTTAGAATCACTGATATTTGATTACAACACCAAGTAAACATGACACTCAAGTAATTTTCTGATAATAAATAATAGTCATTACTCTTAAATAACATATTTAAATTAATTTTAATAACGTATATTTCTCTAATAATTAACTTATTAAATTTAAATTGTTTTCCACATAATTTTAATATTTTATTCCCACTCTGCCCCCCTCTCTAGAGTTTGTTCTTGTTCCCCTAAAGTTGATGTTTGGCCTGTGGGTCCCTTGATATATTCTGTGTCCCTAAGGGTGCCAAATTACCCCTGATTGAGAAACACTGTGCTAAATAACCAGATGGCGCTCTTGTTAGCTACATTGATCTATCTAAACCACCCTTATTGTATGTTGAGCTAATCAGGAAGCGCTCTTAAATCTACCGTAATCATAATGAAACATCGCTACACAGAAATTATCTAAAAAAATAAATTTTATAACTTTTTGTAATTTTGGTTAATTTCATTTTTGAATTTTGTTTCAATATTTATGATTTTTGATACCTTTCATTGCTGTGTATTATAAATTCTTAAAGCGCTTTAAAAAAACCCACGAAAAATAGCGCAATATAAAACCCTACAGAATTAACTTGTCAATAATTTTGAAACTGATATCTTTACAATCATAAATTTGGAGTTGATTTATCAAGACTGTGTGCTTGCTGAAGTGCAACAGCTTGCACACAGTATAATACTACACTCGCAGGTGTTTTCTATCGACAGGATGGCTGACAATCATACTTCAATCTAAGGGATGGTATATCATATTGAAAAAAGTGGTAGAAAATGGTGATTTCATGAGTGCCTGCAGTGTAAGGGTGAACAATGGAAAATTAGAACCAGTGTGATTAATTTCACTGTTTGAGGAGCATGTTATCCAGATGGTAAGATAGAGAAATATTTTGAAAAGCGTAATGCTGCAGGTTACAATGTCAACGGCGCCCTTTGTCCTTTTTTTTTCAAGAAATCAATTGCGTGATTTACAAAAATTACTAAGCACACGAATGTGCTAGTAGCAACGTTGATTTATGGAAACAAAGCCTGGCTATTGATTACAAATAGCCTTAATTATAATGTGCTGTATCAAAATCAAATCACGCCGTGTCTCTTGTAGGACAGGCGGAGAGAACATATCTCCAAACTGTTCTATCCAAGCACACAACCTTCCTCTACTCCATATTCTTACTTCTCACTTTACTTTCTTCAAAATCTAATCCAGCCACATTTTCCTCAATCTCCCTTTTTCATACACACCTTGCACTTCTGACTTCTATACTCGCTAAGTCATTATTTTATCATTCATTCTCTCCTCATGTCCAACTCATCTTAAAGCTCCTTTGTTCGTCTTACTTAAAACGTCAATTTTATCCAAGCATTAATTTCTAATGCCTTCATTCTGCCCAGTTTCATACATTGACACTCCACATTTTTTTCTTTGTACACGCATCTCAACAACATTAATCTTACTCTTACCCTTCATCTACGAAGTCCAAGTTTCACTTCCATACATCAAGGTGGGCACCAACACACAATTATATATAGTTATTATTACTACTGTTGATATAGCGCGGTTATATACAATATAACATGAATTTTTGTCTAATATTAGTATTAAAAAAGTTATTTCTAATGAATTTAATAATGTACCTTACAATTAGCAACGTGAATTAAGATTGTGTTTTGAGCTTTTAAAAGCATCGCACACGGAATGGCTTTAATGAATAAATTTTCCGATCGCACACGGAATGACCTTATTAAATTTACGATGTCGATATCTTTCGTATCTCAATGGACAAATACAGGATTTTGTAATTTGCTTTATCAAACACTGTTTATTACACTTTTTGTAACAGTATAACCATACCAGTTTCAAAGCTTTCACCTCATCATCAAGATAGCACAAACAAGTCTTGTTTGTGCTCCCCTGATGATGAGGTGAAAACCTTTAAACCGGTATTGTTATACCATAAAATAAAGTTGAATTAACAGTGTTCACACATCTTAAACCTTCGTATATTGTTTATAGTTAAGGTATTAACATTGTGGAGGTTTAAATATATTGTAATTTGTTTTATGAAACACTGTTTATTCCCCTTTTTGTAACGGAATAGCCCTACCGGTTTCAAGGTGCACACCTCATCATCAGGGTACCACAAATAAGACTGAATTCTGTTCGAACTGGTACCGACGTACACGCTTCTAATGGTAAACATTCGGGTTGGGGACTGTGGGTGGAGGGAGGAGACAACCTCAGCGAGCAGTGGTGCGATTCTTGGAATGTATGTGTTTGCCAGATGTTCACCTCGATACACTGACTTACAAATTTCTAGGGCCTCTAATCTGTCTAATTTATTTCCGTTACTACTGATATGTAAGAATATGGCATCATTTATAGAAAAAGTATGGTTTTCACGGTGAACATGATTAACCATTTCAGAATAAATTAGAGGATTTGTTAAGGCGGATTTGTGTTCACGAAATCTCTTTTCAAAAGATCTTCCTGTCTTTCCTATATAGAAATGATCACAGTCAGCACATAAAAGTTTATACACACCGCTGTTGTTAAGTATTCCATTTTTGCCTTTCCCATTAAATAACAGTTTCCGGAGATTAAAATTAGTGTAAAAAGTTGGGATATTCTTTAGCTGCGTCATCATCGGCACTAGCTCTTTCACCTTTAATTTTTAAGTTGTGCAAATTGTGTCGATTTTTTAATTTAAAGCATTTTTTTGGCCGCATAACGAAACATTGTGGGCCGTAAATCGAAAAAGTGCCATAATTAAAAAAGGCGAAATGTCGTATAAAGAGCGGCCGTATAGCGAGGTATAGGTGTATTTATATCGTAAATAGAAAAAATATGATTAAATTTAAAAATAAATAGTTTGGTCCATCCATCTTGTTGTGTAGCTCGTTACTGAGCATCGTGACTCCCATGATAGCTTCTGTCGACTCCTCTCCATCCATCCCTGCACTCCACGGGTCGAAGGGCAGTTGTTAAGGGTAGTCCAGTTGCGTCTCTCACTTGGTCAGTCCAACGCATTGGGATTCTTCCTCTTGTGCGTCGTCCTTCCACGCCTCCAGTAACCACAAACCTCTCCAAACTGTTAAGGGTAGTCCAGTTGCGTCTCTCACTTGGTCAGTCCCAACGCATTGGGATTCTTCCTCTTGTGCGTCGTCCTTCCACGCCTCCAGTAACCACAAAACTCTCCAAACTGTTAAGGGTAGTCCAGTTGCGTCTCTCACTTGGTCAGTCCAACACATTGGGATTCTACCTCTTGTGCGTCGTCCTTCCACGCCTCCAGTAACCACAAACCTCTCCAAACTGTTAAGGGTAGTCCAGTTGCGTCTCTCACTTGGTCAGTCCAACGCATTGGGATTCTTCCTCTTGTGCGTCGTCCTTCCACGCCTCCAGTAACCACAAACCTCTCCAAACTGTTAAGGGTAGTCCAGTTGCGTCTCTCACTTGGTCAGTCCAACGCATTGGGATTTTTCCTCTTGTGCGTCGTCCTTCCACGCCTCCAGTAACCACAAACCTCTCCAAACTGTTAAGGGTAGTCCAGTTGCGTCTCTCACTTGGTCAGTCCAACGCATTGGGATTCTTCCTCTTGTGCGTCGTCCTTCCACGCCTCCAGTAACCACAAACCTCTCCAAACTGTTAAGGGTAGTCCAGTTGCGTCTCTCACTTGGTCAGTCCAACGCATTGGGATTTTTCCTCTTGTGCGTCGTCCTTCCACGCCTCCAGTAACCACAAACCTCTCCAAACTGTTAAGGGTAGTCCAGTTGCGTCTCTCACTTGGTCAGTCCAACGCATTGGGATTCTTCCTCTTGTGCGTCGTCCTTCCACGCCTCCAGTAACCACAAACCTCTCCAAACTGTTAAGGGTAGTCCAGTTGCGTCTCTCACTTGGTCAGTCCAACGCATTGGGATTCTTCCTCTTGTGCGTCGTCCTTCCACGCCTCCAGTAACCACAAACCTCTCCAAACTGTTAAGGGTAGTCCAGTTGCGTCTCTCACTTGGTCAGTCCAACGCATTGGGATTCTTCCTCTTGTGCGTCGTCCTTCCACGCCTCCAGTAACCACAAAACTCTCCAAACTGTTAAGGGTAGTCCAGTTGCGTCTCTCACTTGGTCAGTCCAACACATTGGGATTCTACCTCTTGTGCGTCGTCCTTCCACGCCTCCAGTAACCACAAACCTCTCCAAACTGTTAAGGGTAGTCCAGTTGCGTCTCTCACTTGGTCAGTCCAACGCATTGGGATTCTTCCTCTTGTGCGTCGTCCTTCCACGCCTCCAGTAACCACAAACCTCTCCAAACTGTTAAGGGTAGTCCAGTTGCGTCTCTCACTTGGTCAGTCCAACGCATTAGGATTCTTCCTCTTGTGCGTCGTCCTTCCACGCCTCCAGTAACCACAAAACTCTCCAAACTGTTAAGGGTAGTCCAGTTGCGTCTCTCACTTGGTCAGTCCAACACATTGGGATTCTACCTCTTGTGCGTCGTCCTTCCACGCCTCCAGTAACCACAAACCTCTCCAAACTGTTAAGGGTAGTCCAGTTGCGTCTCTCACTTGGTCAGTCCAACGCATTGGGATTCTTCCTCTTGTGCGTCGTCCTTCCACGCCTCCAGTAACCACAAACCTCTCCAAACTGTTAAGGGTAGTCCAGTTGCGTCTCTCACTTGGTCAGTCCAACGCATTGGGATTCTTCCCTCTTGTGCGTCGTCCTTCCACGCCTCCAGTAACCACAAACCTCTCCAAACTGTTAAGGGTAGTCCAGTTGCGTCTCTCACTTGGTCAGTCCAACGCATTGGGATTTTTCCTCTTGTGCGTCGTCCTTCCACGCCTCCAGTAACCACAAACCTCTCCAAACTGTTAAGGGTAGTCCAGTTGCGTCTCTCACTTGGTCAGTCCAACGCATTGGGATTCTTCCTCTTGTGCGTCGTCCTTCCACGCCTCCAGTAACCACAAACCTCTCCAAACTGTTAAGGGTAGTCCAGTTGCGTCTCTCACTTGGTCAGTCCAACGCATTGGGATTCTTCCTCTTGTGCGTCGTCCTTCCACGCCTCCAGTAACCACAAACCTCTCCAAACTGTTAAGGGTAGTCCAGTTGCGTCTCTCACTTGGTCAGTCCAACGCATTGGGATTCTTCCTCTTGTGCGTCGTCCTTCCACGCCTCCAGTAACCACAAACCTCTCCAAACTGTTAAGGGTAGTCCAGTTGCGTCTCTCACTTGGTCAGTCCAACGCATTGGGATTCTTCCTCTTGTGCGTCGTCCTTCCACGCCTCCAGTAACCACAAACCTCTCCAAACTGTTAAGGGTAGTCCAGTTGCGTCTCTCACTTGGTCAGTCCAACGCATTGGGATTCTTCCTCTTGTGCGTCGTCCTTCCACGCCTCCAGTAACCACAAACCTCTCCAAACTGTTAAGGGTAGTCCAGTTGCGTCTCTCACTTGGTCAGTCCAACGCATTGGGATTCTTCCTCTTGTGCGTCGTCCTTCCACGCCTCCAGTAACCACAAACCTCTCCAAACTGTTAAGGGTAGTCCAGTTGCGTCTCTCACTTGGTCAGTCCAACGCATTGGGATTCTTCCTCTTGTGCGTCGTCCTTCCACGCCTCCAGTAACCACAAACCTCTCCAAACTGTTAAGGGTAGTCCAGTTGCGTCTCTCACTTGGTCAGTCCAACGCATTGGGATTCTTCCTCTTGTGCGTCGTCCTTCCACGCCTCCAGTAACCACAAACCTCTCCAAACTGTTAAGGGTAGTCCAGTTGCGTCTCTCACTTGGTCAGTCCAACGCATTGGGATTCTTCCTCTTGTGCGTCGTCCTTCCACGCCTCCAGTAACCACAAACCTCTCCAAACTGTTAAGGGTAGTCCAGTTGCGTCTCTCACTTGGTCAGTCCAACGCATTGGGACTCTTCCTCTTGTGCGTCGTCCTTCCTCGCCTCCAGTAACCACAAACCTCTCCAAACTGTTAAGGGTAGTCCAGTAGCGTCTCTCACTTGGTCAGTCCAACGCATTGGGATTCTTCCTCTTGTGCGTCGTCCTTCCACGCCTCCAGTAACCACAAACCTCTCCAAACTGTCTCTTTGGTCACGAGCAATGTGCCCAAAGATTCAAAGGACTTGTCGAAAGCATATTGTCGACAATCTGTCGTCGGTAATTTTCAGTTCTTCGAAAATAGTGTAAACCAGACTGTAATCTTTTTAAAAAATCTAAGCTTCAGTGGGATTTGAACCCACAACATCTTAATTGAAAGACAAGCGTCTTGCCAATAAGGCACCGGAGGTTGTTATATAATATGAATACATTTAATCGGTATTTTTTTCTTATTTAACTAGATCGTTGTTTCTCGTTAAGTGGTTGAAACCTTTATCAAAAGTGAAAGAAATTGAAAAAAAAAAACAAAAACGAGCAGTTTCGTCATAACAATGTTGACATCCTCAGTTTCATTGGATTTTAAAAATCCTTTATTGCAGAGAACTTGGTTACGCTAGGTATATTGGTTAACTATTCGGTAGTTTCGGTGAATGTAATGGGTTGTAAACTGAATGTAAACTATTTATAGTAAATGTTGACATCCTCAGTTCCAATCGATTTTAAAAATCCTTTATTGCAGAGGATGCACTTACGCCAGATGTTTTGGTAAATTATTGTTGTATACACGTATCTCAGTGAATGTAATGGGCTGTAAACTGAATGTAAATTATTTATAGTGAATGTTGACATCCTCAGTTCCATTAGATTTTAAAAATCCTTTATTACAGAGGATGCACTTACGCTAGATGTATTGGTAAACTATTGTTGAATACACGTATATATCAGTGAATTTAATGGGTTGTAAACTGAATGTAAACTATTTATGGTGAATGTTGACATCCTTAGTTCCATTGAATTTTTTAAATCTTTCGTTACAGAGGATGCGCTTACGCTAGACGTATTGTTAAATTATTGTTGTAAACACGTACATGTGTCTCCTTGAATGTAATGGTTTGTAAACTGAATGTAAACTATTTATAGTGAATGTTGACATCCTTAGTTCCATTAGATTTTAAAAATCCTTTATTGGAGAGGATGCGCTTACGCTAGATGAATTGGTAAACTATTGTTGAATACACGTATGTATAAGTGAATGTAATGGGTTGTAAACTGAATGTAAACTATTTATAGTGAATGTTGACATCCTCAGTTCCATTGAATTCTAAAAATCTTTTATTACAGAGGATGCGCTTACGCTAGACGTATTGTTTAACTATTGTTGTAAACACATACATGTATCTCAGTGAATGTAATGGGTTGTAAACTGAATGTAAACTATTTATAGTGAATGTTGACATCCTCAGTTCCATTGAATTTTAAAAATCTTTCGTTACAGAGGATGCGCTTACGCTAGACGTATTGTTAAACTATTGTTGTAAACACGTACATGTATCTCAGTGAATGTAATGGGTTGTAAACTGAATGTCAACTACTAATAGTGAATGTACACCTTAACTAATGTATATATTTTATATTCACTAGTAATTGAAATGATAAATCGATCAAGATTTCACTGTACGAGATTCTGTTAAATTTATTCCTCTTTTTGATAAGAATTTATTCCTGTCCTTTTTAAGGACTCAAGACAGAACCTTATAAGTCCAACAGGTTCTATTGATTATGCGACACTTTGGGTAAGGGTAGAACAAAGGAATTCGCGGGGAAGAGCCTGAAAAAAGCCTCCTCGTAGCGTATCCCATCACATTTTATTTTTACATGAGATGGAAATCTCAAATGATATTACATTCAAAATGGCGCTTTTAACACTGTGCAAAGCACAAACGGGTATATCTCGATAATTGAATATTTTTGAAGAAAGCGAGAAACATCAAATTATTCTGGGAATTGTATGAGAGATATAAATAGAAAGGTGTGAGAATGAATACTGAAAACATTTAAATTATGGTGACAGAAAAATGGTATAGTAAAAGTAAATGCGATGCATGGGAGGTAGTATTTTTAAAAAAAAAATTAGGTAGTATTTTCTCAAAAAAATTAGGTGGTATTTTCTCAAAAAAATTAAATTGTATTTTCTCAAAATATTTAGGAAGTATTTTCTCAAATAAATTAGGTAGTATTTTCTCAAAAGATTTAGGTAGTATTTCTCAAAAAATTTAGGTAGTATTTTCTCAAAAGATTTAGGTAGTATTTTCTCAAAAGATTTAGGTAGTATTTTCTCAAAAAAACTTAGGTTGTATGTTCTCAAAAAAAATAGGTAGTATTTTCTCAAAAAAAAATAGGTAGTTTTTTCTCAAAAACATAAGGTAGTATTTTCTCATATAATTTAGATAGTATTTTCTCAAAATAATAGGTAGTATTTTCTTAAAAGCTACAAAGAATATAGATCAGCGTATAGGCGATAGGAAACCAAATCAATAAGGCACTAAAACTTACATACTCAAACTTCTATCATAATCAGTTCGATTATAGTCTACAATAGTATTTTGGTACAAAAGTTGATATATGACAGTGAAACGTGGATGAGGAAAAATTCAGTAATGGAGATTGAAATGTATGAAAGGAAAAGTTAATGCGATATATATATGAATAATGAAAGATTGGAGCAAGTTAGAGAGTTTTATTATTTAAGCAGTATTTTCTCAGATGATGGAAGAGTTACCGGTGATATCAAACGGTGTGTAGCGATAGGAAACAAAGACAAAGCATATATACTCAAACCGGACAATACCAAAATCTGCTAAGATGATAGTCCACAACAGTATTTTCTCAGATGATGGAAGAGTTAAGAGAGATATGGGACGGTGTGTAGCGATAGGAAACACCATAGTCAATGGGGCACTAAAACATATATACTCCAACCGGACAGTATCAAAATCTGCTAAGATGATAGTCCACAACAGTATTTTCTCAGATGATGGAAGAGTTAAGAGGGATATGGAACGGTGTGCAGCGATAGGAAACACTATAGTCAATGGGGCACTAAAACATATATACTCCAACCGGACAGTACCAAAATCTGCTAAGATGATAGTCCACAACAGTATTTTCTCAGATAATGGAAGAGTAAAGAAGGATATGGAACGGTGTGTAGCGATAGGAAACACTATAGTCAATGGGGCACTAAAACATATATACTCCAACCGGACAGTACCAAAATCTGCTAAGATGTCCACAATAGTTTTTGCGTTCCAACTTTGATTTATGGGAATGAAATGTTGACGTGGAATAAATCTGAGATGAGACGAGAAAGAAAGAGTTAATGGATAAAAGTAAACGAATGAAGGGTGATGTGTTAAGATATATGAAGAAGAGCTATCTGAGATGGTTTGGACACTTGAAACGAATAAAGAAAAAGGATAAGATATACAGACAAGATCTCATAGGGATGATTTATCAGTTAATAAGGGTGTTAAAGTATTTGCCAATAGAAACAATCGAATCTCTTGATAGACTTATAAGGATGTGGTAATCAAGAAGGTACCGTTCGAATGTTGAATGTGTACGAATGGATTGTATGCAGATGACATGGTAGTGCTAGCGGAGAACGAAGATGAATTACAGATTTCCTTTAATTAAATGGTATAAGAGATGTACAATTTAATTATAAGGCTAGTGTCCTATTTGGGTCATGTACTTTGAGGAGAAAAGTACAAACTACTGCACCTGATCATCCAAGATAAAACAGAGGGTCGAAGAGGTGTTGGCAGGAGGCAAATCTTCTGGCTCCGCAATATACGTGATTGGACTGGTATAAGGGGCGTTGGGGATCTTTTTCAGGCTGTCGGGGACAAATATGTCTACTCTCAGGTGATATTCAACGTTGGAGGGACCTGACATGACACTGGGAAGAAGAGATCTAAAGAAAAAGATCTGAGAAAGAATTTCATGAAATACTAAGTCATGATAATAAAAAGAATGATAGGGGCAGTAGCTAAATAAATGCTGTAGGAATGCGTGCACAAAGAAGAATATTTGGTATGATATTGTATGACTGAATATAAAATACAAGTAATAAGGATAAACATAAACTTCAGTTCAATGTATGTACAACACCGGTGCAAAGATAGGTAAATGACCCTTGCTCAATCCTCCAAGATTGGGACGTGATTTTAATTAATCTCGGTGAAGAGAAGAGATTCCTCGCTGATCGGTAGAAATATGTAGAAAAATAAACGCAGTATGACGTTTCTCAAGACGAGAATATATTTTCTCATTTTGCGTCCATTGTGTTTAGCCTATCGCACATCGCAAGCAACTCGATCGGGGCGCTTATGTCGTCATCCTGCGCTAGCTCAACGCTTGTCACGCGTTTATTGCGTGCAGAGGTCGTCCGATTATATGTAGAGATTAGGTGACGACTACACAAAGGGTCGTTTTATTACAACACAACAATATTTAAGGGATGATTTAAAAAATTTACAGGTTATACAAAATACTTAAAAATGGCTTATCTATGTGACGCATACGTCCGATACGATGTATTTAGTAAGATGGAAAAGAGCACTGAAATGGTTTGGGCACGTAGAACGAATGCGTGAAGAATGTCTAACAAAACTTACATAGAATTCAATTATAAGAAGAAAAGCTAACAAAAATATTACTAAAACAAGTGAATGACATTTTGAAGGATGGAAACGTAGAGATGTATGAACAGAAGGGTTCGTATGAGAAGAAGTATGAGTATAAAGAAAGTATGTAGGAAATTCTGGAGTTTTCCTCTTACTTCCTACCCCAACAGGAAAATTAGACGATATATAAGAAAGTACACATCACACAGTTAAAAGGTTTTTTTTTCGACTTAAGTTCATAAAAGAGCAATCGGATATCGGGCAAACGTTAAATTGATAAATTCAACAGGTCCATACATTGATTCAAAGTGACACATTTCGAGGAAAAACAAAGAACTTCGGTGTCAAATTGGAGGAAAAGTGCTAAGAAGGGGAGCCGAGCGAAGTTTGAAACTTCAAATGACGCACCGAACGTAGAAAAGTCTTTATGTTCTCGTCAGTTTGTTCATGTGCGTGTGTGTTTGCTTAACACGTCTGCTTGAAACGACTAGTTGTAAACGAATGTTTACCTTAATTGCTTAAAACGATTGCTTATTATGTCTGATTTAAACGACTTATATTTTTTCTTACTTTAATTGCTTAAAACGATTGCTTACCACGTCGACTTTGATATAACAATTTTAATGTATGTTAAATTGCTAGTAGCAATTGTTTTCTACGTTTGTTAACTTGAATTTCTTGAAGTGATTGCTTAGTACGCCTATTTTTATCTATTAATAATTACGTCTACAGAATTGTTTCAAAAGATGGATGGATGTTTCAAACATTAGAGGACAATGGATTGAGATTGAACAGAAAGAAAACAGAGTATCTGTATCTACCATTCGAGAACACAAATTCTGTCAGTCCCGTAATACAAATGGATGGAGAAACATTACCAAATTGTGACTTCTTTAAGTATCTTGGGTCACTCATCCATAGCGATGGAGGACGTGCAGCAGATGTAACACATATAATTAGTGTGGGATGAATGAAGTTTCGATCAATGACGGGAGTTCTATGTGATCTGAAAATGCCAGTCAATTTAAAAGGAAAAGTATACCAAACGATTGTCAGACCCGCACTCCTCTATGGCTCCGAATGCTGAACGATGTATAACTCTTACTCTAGGCAACTAGAAACTGCTAAAATGCGCATGCTAAGATGGTCAGCTGGTGTGTCCCTAAGAGACAAAATAAAAAGCTCACGGATTCGTGGAAGCCTAGGTGTTACAGACATCAACAGCAAGATGGAGGAGAGGCGGATGGATTGAGATGGTATGGACACGTTGGACGCAGAGCACCCGATCACATTGTGAACCAGGCAATCTTCATGGAACTTCCTCGAATAACAACCAGAGGAAGACCAAAGAATTCATGGGTGGTGCAAAAAGATAACCTGATGCAGAGGCACGTCCTGGGGGACGTAGTCCGTGACAGAAGAGCATATAACCTGAGGACGAGCAGAGCTGACCCCAACAGTCTTTGCAGACAGTGAGTTGGGATGGAGCCAGGGGAAGAATTGTTTCAAACGATTGCTTATCGTATCTGATTGAAACGACTATTCATCACTTTTTTTTAACCTTAATTGCTTACAATTATAACTAAATGCGCCTTTTTCTATCTGTCGTTTATAACAAGCATGCCTAATCCGCAGTACAATGGCCAGGGTATTTCAAATTATCCACTAGTATGGTTTTTAAAACCATAAAAAAACATAAAATAGTTGACCAATAATAGCAATGGACTCTTGATTTCCGATAGGATAAAGAAGATTTATATTAACACTTAAAAAATCTTATAATGTGACCCAAAATGATATATTTCGACAATATATATGACGCGGTAAAAATGTGACTTTTGGTAAATGAAATCTGTTTTGCAAAGGACAACCGAAAAATATCATCTATAATTTCATCATCCAGTCGACACTCGTAGCTGTAATTCTCCACAGTACAATGTAAAGGTGACTAACCACCACACAGTGGCCCGTCCGCAAACGACAAATGACATGCACTTCTATCTTCTTCTTCTCCCTGGCTCCATCCCAACTCAATGTCTGCGAAGACTGTTGGGGTCAGTTCTCCTCGTCCTCAGGTTGTATGCTCTTCTGTCCCGGACTACGTCCCTCAGGCCGTGCCTCTGCATCAGGTTATCTTTTTGCACCACCCATGAATTCTTTGGTCTTCCTCTGGTTGTTATTCGAGGAAGTTCCATGAAGATTGCCTGGTTCACAATGTGATCGGGTGCTCTGCGTCCAACGTGCCCATACCATCTCAATCCATCCGCCTCTCCTCCATCTTGCTGTTGATATCTGTAACACCTAGGTATTCCTCACCTTCCTCTGGTGAGGAATACCTAAAATCTTAACCTTGTATTTATTATATTTATAGAGATATGGATGGTTATTAGAAGCAATGTGTAGAAAATACCCAACACAGGGAAGGAAAGGTTAAAGCAGCC